>JAGIQG010000016.1:74647336-74807168 GCA_024679065.1 Sphyrna mokarran
ATAGAACATACAACATTGAACAATACAGCACAGAACAGGCCCTTCGGCCTTCGATGTTGTGCCGACCAAAATAAAAAGCAATGCCCCTCCTAACTAAACCATTCCCTTCTCATCCATATACTTATCAACTAACCTCTTAAACGCCACCAAACTTGGCGCATCTACAACAGCTGCAGGCAGGGCATTCCACTCCCTAATCACTCTTTGAGTAAAGAACCTACCTCTGATATCCGTCCTATAACTCATACCCCTTAATTTAAAGTTGTGTCCCCTCGTGCTAGCTTTCTCCATCCTAGGAAAAAGGCTATCACTGTCCACCCTATCCAAACCTCTAATTATCTTATATGCTTCAATAAGATCCCCCCTTAGCCGCCTCCTTTCTAACGAAAACAACCTCAAATCCTTCAACCTCTCTTCATAGGACCTGCCCTCCATACCAGGCAACATCCTAGTAAACCTCCTCTGTACCCTCTCCAATGCCTCCACATCTTTCTTATAATGTGGCGACCAGAACTGCACACAATACTCCAAGTGCGGCCGCACTAGAGTTTTGTACAGCTGCAACATGATGCTGCGGCTCCTAAATTCAATCCCCCTACCAATAAAAGCTAAGACTCCATAAGCCTTCTTAACAACTTTATCCACTTGACTGCCTACTTTCAGGGATCTATTGACACATACACCAAGATCCTTCTGTTCCTCAACACTATTAAGAGCCCTACCATTAGCCCTATACTCTACACATTTATTGTTCCTGCCAAAGTGCATTACCTCACACTTTTCCACATTAAACTCCATTTGCCACCTCTCGGCCCAGCTCTGCAACTTGTCCAAGTCACTCTGTAAACTAAAACACCCCTCTTCACTGTCTACCACTCCACCAACTTTAGTATCATCTGCAAATTTACTGATCCATCCCTCAATACCCTCATCCAGATCATTTATAAAAATTACAAACAGCAGGGGCCCCAAAACAGACCCCTGAGGCACACCACTCGTCACCGAACTCCACGATGAATATCTCCCATCAACCACCACCCTCTGTCTTCTATCTGCCAGCCAATTCCTAATCCAATTAGCTAAATCACCCTCTATTCCACACATCTGCATTTTCTGTAGAAGTCTTCCATGGGCCACCTTATCAAACGCCTTACTAAAGTCCATATATACTACATCAACCGCCTTACCCCCATCCACCTCTCTGGTCACTTTCTCAAAAAACTCAATGAGGTTAGTAAGGCATGACCTACCCTTCACGAAACCATGCTGACTATCCCCAATCAATTCATTTCTCTCTAATAAACTATAAATCCTATCCCTAATAATTCTCTCCAATACCTTGCCCACCACAGAAGTAAGACTCACTGGCCTATAATTCCCAGGAAGGTCTCTCTTCCCCTTCTTAAACAATGGGACCACATTCGCCATCCTCCAGTCCTCCGGAACCACACCCGTAACCAACGAGGACCTGAAGATCAGAGCCAGAGGCTCTGCAATCTCCTCTCTTGCCTCCCAGAGAATCCTAGGGTAAATCCCGTCCGGCCCAGGGGACTTATCCAACTTCAAACCCTCGAGAATTTCTAACACATCCTCCCTATCTACTACAATACTCCCCAATTTGCAACCCTGTACCTCAGTGCTCTCCACAGCTACATTTCCAGCACTCTGCGTGAATACCGAAGAGAAATATTTATTCAGTGCCTCACCAATCTCTTCAGGCTCCACGCACAACTTCCCACTGCTGTCTATGACTGGCCCTAATCTTGCCCTAACCAATCTTCTATTCTTAACATATCGAAAGAAAGCTTTAGGATTCTCCTTAATCCTATCAGCCAACATCTTCTCGTGTCCCCTCTTAGCTCTCCTCAATTCACTTTTTACCTCCTTCCTAGCTAATCTATAGCTATCCATTGCACTACCTGAGCCTTCAAGCCTCATCCTGACATAAGCCTCCTTTTTCTTCTTAACCAGCAAATCAACTCTTTTCGTACACCAAGGCTCTCTTACTCGTCCATTTCCTCCCTGCCTGACAGGGACATACTTATCAAGGACTCGCAGCAGCTGCTCCTTGAATAAGCACCACATTCCAGATGTTCCCAGTCCCTGTAGTTCCCTAGTCCAATCTATGCACCCTAATTCTCTCCTGATGGCCTCATAATTACCCTTCCCCCAGCTATAACTACAGCCCCCAGCTTCATGCCTATCCCTGTCCATCACTAAGGTGAACGTAACCGAATTGTGGTCACTATCACCAAAATGTTCACTAACTTCCAAGCCTAACACCTGGTCTGGCTCATTGCCCAGCACCAAATCCAATGTAGCCTCACCTCTAGTTGGCCTATCTACATACTGAGTCAAAAAACCTTCCTGCACACTCTGTACGAAAACTGACCCCTCTAACGAGCTAGAGCTATAGCTATTCCAATCAATATTAGCAAAGTTAAAGTCCCCCATCACAATTACCCTACTACTTTCACTCCTAATCAGAATTGACTTCGCAATCCTTTCCTCAACCTCTCTAGAACTATTAGGAGGTCTGTAAAAGACTCCCAACAGGGTGACCTCTCCTCTCCTGTTTCTAATCTCAGCCCATACTACCTCCACAGACAAGTCCTCATCAAACTTCTTTTCGATCACCGTGATACAATCTTTGACCAGTAACGCCACTCCTCCCCCCCTTCTACCCCCTTCTCTACTCCGACTAAAGCATTTGTACCCCGGAACCTGCAACATCCATTCCTGTCCCTGCTCTACCCAAGTCTCTGAAATGGCCACAACATCGAAGTTCCAGGTACTGGTCCAAGCTGCAAGTTCCTCCCCCTTATTGCGAATACTCCTTGCATTAAAGTATACGCATCTCAAACCATGCCCCACCCCACCCGTACGCCGCTGTGTTTTACAACTCTCCTCTATAACCCCCTTACTCTCATCCCTCTCAGCACCCCAACTACTTAGGATCCCACCCCCCCCCCGAATCAGTTTAAAGCCCCCATCATAGCCTTAGCAAATTTTCCCCCCAAGATATTAGTCCCCCTCTGGTTCAGGTGTAGACCATCTCTCTTGAAGAGGTCCCACCTATCCCAGAATGAGTCCCAATTGTTAAGGAACCTGAACCCCTCCCTCCTGCACCATCCACGCAGCCATGAGTTCAAACTATCCCTTTCTCTGTTCATCTCTAAACTATCTCTTGGCACAGGCAAGAGTCCAGAGATAACCACTCTGCCTGTTATGGACCTAAGCTTCCACCCTAACTCCATAAATTTCTGTTTAATATCCCCTTCCCTTGTCCTACCTACATCATGTGTCCCCACATGAACAATGACTTGGGGCTGACTCCCCTCACCCTTAAGAATCCTAAAAACCCGATCTGCAACATCCTGGACCCCAGCCCCTGGGAGGCAACACACCAGCCCTGAGTCCTGTTTATTACTATTTACCCTCCTATCTGTCCCACTAACTATGGCGTCTCCTATAACTAGGCCTAATCTCTTATTCCCCCCACCCACCTGAGCATTCTCAGCAGGCTCACCCCCAGAGACCTGCTCCCTTTGGTCAGCTCCAGTTGATTCTTCCTCAACTGTAGCCTCCAAGACAGAAAATTTATTTTGGAGGGGAACAGCCCCAGGGGATTGTCTCCCCGATTGCTTCTTACCCCTCCTCCTAATACCTCAGAGGATTCTCTACCATCCAGTACTCTGGCCATCATGCCGTCACGGAACTGGCGTACCATCTGAATGAACCTGGGGAGCAGCCAAACTTTGACATGATCCTCCACAGGCCTCGTCGGCTTACAGTGTTGAAGGCTTTCACGAGATCAACAAAGGTTGTGTAGAGCTTGTGATTCTGCTCCTGATACTTTTCCTGAAGTTGGTATGTGGCAAAAATCATGTCACTAGTCCTGCACTACTCTTAGGGAAGCCACACTGACTCTGGAGGCAGACCCAGCTCCAGATGAGTGACCAGACAATTTAGCCGGACTCTTGTGATGGTTTTTCCTGTGATGGAGAGCAGCGAGATTCCTCAGTGGTTGTTGCATACTTGCTGATTGCCCTTCCTCTTGTAGAAGTGTACAATGGAAGCATCTTTAAGTTCCTGAGGAATGGGTCCTCACTTCCAAAAGGACTGGAACAACTTGGTGAGCTTCATATTAGATAATATCCAGACTAAGGAGGACAATAAGGACTCAAGACAGATTGGTAAGATGTCGTGTGGAATGTAGGGATGCCAAAAGTTGCAGCGGGACGTAGACAGGATGCAAGACTGGGCGGAGAAGTGGCAGATGGACTTCAACGCGGATAAATGTGTAGTGGTCCATTTTGGCAGGAATAATGGGATGAAGGAGTACAATATAAGGGGTAGGAGTCTTAGCCGTGTTGCAGAGCAGAAGGATCTCGGGGTCTGGGTCCATAGGACTCTTAAATCGGCCTCGAGGGTGGAGGAAGTGGTCAAGAAGGCGTACATTGTACTGGCCTTCATTAATCGAGGAATAGAGTTTAGGAGTCAGGAGGTAATGATGCAGCTCAATAAGACTCTTGTCAGACCCCAGTTGGAGTATTGTGCGCAGTTCTGGTCGCCTCATTATAGGAAGGATGTAGAGGCTATTGAGAGAGTTCAGAGAAGATTTACAAGGATGCTGTCTGGATTGGGAGGCAGGTCTTATGAAGATAGGTTGAGGGAGCTGGGACTCTTCTCACTGGAGAGATGTAGGTTGAGAGGCAACCTGATAGAGGTTCATAAAATGTTGAGAGGAATAGATAGGGTGAACTCTCAGAGACTATTTCCCCAAGCTGAAATGGTCACTACGAGAGGACACAGATTTAAGGTGCAGGGAAGCAAATACAAAGGAGATGTCAGGGGTAGGTTTTTCACTCAGAGGGTGGTGAGTGAATGGAACCGACTGCCGTCGGAGGTTGTTGAGGCAAACTTACTGGGGTCTTTTAAAAGACTTCTGGATGTGTATATGGAAAAGAATAGGGTAGGGGGTTATAGATAGGTCTGTGGATTGGTAGATGTGATCGGTGCAACTCGTGGGCCGAAGGGCCTGTTTGTGCTGTATTGTTCTATGTTCTATCAAAACCTCTAAAGTGATGGAGGGCATTTCTCAAAATTCTTCCGAATAAAATTAATCCCCCCAATGTTCTTTTTACTTGAAATTTCCATGGTTTGCCCTTTTTTGTAAGTGGATGTTTCAAGTCAGACAGATATATTCATTTAATATTCATTTTCATTTTCCTTGCAGAAAGAGCACACAAACTCCCATCTTCCAGTGGCAACACACAGACTCAAATCACAATCTCTGTTGAACCAGAAATAGCTTCTTCTGATGATAAGAAAAGGCCTCTCGATGTTCTGAAAGTAAGTGTGATCTTCCTGTATCACAATAGAGGCAGGTACAGCTGAATCCCTTTATTGTTCATAGAACCCAGACAGATCTGCGTGTTTGACTCGTTCTACCAGCCTGTAGGAGCATTTAGTGAAAATAAGCCAACTGCCTCATTAATCGAACAAATATCTCCTGGAGGTGACAAGTTACGAGTTGAGTAATCTGCTACTCTGCCTTACACATTCACTCCCTCCAACATTGATACACATAGCCACCATGTGGACCAGTTACAAGGTGCAGGAACTCACCAAGTGTCCTTTAACAGCACCTTCCAAACCCACAACCACTGCCATCTAGAAGGACAAGGTGTACAAGAGTACAACATGTGCAATTGTGAACCAGCTGTTCATTTCCTATGCTTTTCTAAACCAGTGTACATTTCCATTAACCTTCTGTGTGCACCAGAATGTGTGAGCACACGAGTGCACTGGGGAGTCTCTTAAGGAGCAGTTGATTGGAGTGCAGGATAGACATGTGCCTGTACAAAGGAAGGACAGAAAAGCTGGATTCAGAAACCAGGAAGGACCAGGGAAATTGTGAGTCTTGTCAAAAAGGAAAAGGATGCATACGCGATGTTGAGGCAACTAAAAACAAATGAAGCACTTAAAGAATACAGTGAAAATAGACTAGAAAGTAGAGTCAAACAGGGAGATAGGAGGACAAAAAGGAGTCAGAAAATGTCCTTGGCATTCAAGATTTTTAAAAATCCCAAAGCATTTTTACATATATTAGGAACAAGAGGTAGCTAGAGAAAAAGTTGATCCATGTAAGGACAAAGAAGGGAAACTGTATGTAGAACTAAAAGAATTGGATGAGATTCTTAACGATTACTTTGCATCAGTATTCACAAAATAGAGGGACATATCATTTGATAGTGTCTTGGAAGGGTAAATAAACCCTTTAAACAAGTCATCATTATAAGTAAGGAAGTGTTAGGTATACTAAAAAGTATTAGAACATAGAACATAGAACATTACAGCGCAGAACAGGCCCTTCGGCCCTCGATGTTGCGCCGATCAATTAAGGAAAAGCAATGACCATCTAACCTAAACCCTTCCCTTTTCATTCATAAACCTATCCACGGACCTCTTAAACGCCCCCAAACTTGGCGCATCTACAACTGCAGCAGACAGGGCATTCCATACCCTTACCACCCTCTGAGTAAAGAACCTACCTCTGACATCCGTCCTATAACTACCACCCCTTAATTTAAAGCTATGTCCCCTCGTGCTAGCTTTCTCCATCCTAGGAAAAAGGCTATCACTGTCCACCCTATCTAAACCTCTAATCATCTTATATTTTTCAATAAGGTCTCCTCTTAGCCGCCTTCTTTCTAACGAAAACAACCTCAAATCCCTCAGCCTCTCTTCATAAGACCTGCCCTCCATACCAGGCAACATCCTGGTAAACTTTCTCTGTACCCTCTCCAATGCCTCCACATCTTTCTTATAATGTGGGGACCAGAACTGTACATAATACTCCAAGTGCGGCCGCACCAGAGTTTTGTACAGTTGCAACATGACGTTGCGGCTCCGAAAATCAATCCCCCTACCAATAAAAGCCAAGACTCCGTATGCCTTCTTAACAACCTTATTGACTTGATTGCCAACTGTCAGGGATCTATGCACATATACAGCTAGATCCCTCTATTCATCAACACTATTGAGAGTCCTACCATTAGCCCTATACCCTACACATTTGTTCCTGCCAAAGTGAATTACCTCACACTTTTCCACATTAAAATCCATTTGCCACCTCTCGGCCCAGCTCTGCAACTTGTCCAAGTCTCTGTGCAAACTATAACACCCCTCTTCACTATCTACCACTCCTCTGACTTTGGTGTCATCTGCAAATTTACTAATCCATCCTTCAATACCCTCGTCCACATCATTTATAAAAATTACAAACAGCAGTGGCCCCAAAACAGATCCCTGAGGTACACCACTTGTAACCGAACTTCATGATGAATAATTTCCATCAACCACCACCCTGTGTCTTCTATCAGCTAGCCAATTCCTGATCCAATTAGCTAAATCGCCCCCAATCCCATACATCTGCATTTTCTGCAGAAGCCTTCCATGGGGAACCTTATCGAACACCTTACTAAAGTCCATATATTCCACGGCAACTGCCTTACCCCAATTCACCTCTTTGGTCACTTTTTCAAAAAACTCAAGGTTAGTAAGGCATGACCTACCCCTCACAAAACTATGCTGACTATCCCCAATCAATTCATTTCTCTCTAAATAACTATAAATCCTATCCCTAATAGTTCTTTCCAATACTTTGCCCACAACAGAAGTAAGACTCACCAGTCTATAATTCCCAGGAAAGTCTCTATTCCCCTTCTTGAACAATGGGACAAAATTTGCTATCCTCCAGTCATCCGGCACTATACCTGTAACCAACAATGACCTGAAGATTAGAGCCAGAGGCTCTGCAATTGCCTCTCTTGCCTCCCAGAGAATCCTAGGGTAAATCCCGTCCGGCCCAGGGGACTTATCTATTTTCAAACCCTCAAGAATATCTAGCACCTCCTCCTTATCTACTTCAATACTTTCCAGTTTACAACCCTGTATCCCAGTGTCCTCCACAACTACATTTACATCTCCCTGCGTGAATAGCGAAGAGAAATATTTGTTCAGTGCCTCTCCAATCTCTTAAGGCTCCACGCACAACTTCCCACTGCTGTCTCTGACTGGCCCTAATCTTGCCCTAACCAATCTTCTATTCTTAACATATCTAAAGAAAGCTTTAGGATTCTCCTTGATCCTATCAGCCAAAGTCTTCTCGTGTCCTCTTTTAGCTCTTCTTAACTTACTCTTTAGCTCCCTCCTGGCTAATCTATAACTTTCCAGTGCACTAACTGAGCCTTCAAGCCTCATCCTGACGTAAGCATTTTTTTTCCTTTTCACCAGCAAATTAACTTTTTTAATACACCAAGCTTCCCTTACTTGACCATTTCCTCCTTGCCTGACAGGGACATACTTATCAAGGACTCGCGGTAGCTGCTCCTTGAATAAGCTCCACATTTCAGATGTTCCCAGCCTCTGTAGTTTCCTAGTCCAACCTATGGACTAATTCTCTCCTAATAGCCTCATAATTACCACTCCCCCAGCTATAACTACTGCCCCCAGGTTCATGGCTATCCCTTTCCATCACTAAGGTGAACGTAACCGAATTGTGGTCACTATCACCAAAATGCTCACCAACTTCCAAGTCTAACACCTGGCCTGGCTCATTGCCCAGCACCAAATCCAATGTAGCCTCACCTCTAGTTGGCCTATCTACATAGAGTCAAAAAACCTTCCTGCACATTTTGTATAAAAACTGACCCCTCTAACGAGCTAGAGCTATAGCTATTCCAGTCAATATTAGTAAAATTAAAGTCTCCCATAACAATTACCCTATTACTTTCACTCCTGTCCAAGATCGTCTTTGCAATCCTTTCCTCTACCTCTCTAGAACCTTTAGGAGGTCTATAAAAGACTCCCAACAGGGTGACCTCTCCTCTCCTATTTCTAATCTCAGCCCATACTACCTCAACAGACAAGTCCTCATCAAACTTCCTTTCTGTCACTGTGATACAGTCTTTGACTAATAATACCACTCCTCCCCCCCTCTACCTCCTTCTCTACTCTGACTGAAGCATTTGAACCCCGGAACCTGCAATTTGTCTCGTAAGATAGACAAACCCCCAGGACCGGATGGCATCTGTCCCAGATTACCAAGGAAACAAGAGATGAAATTGTGGGGCCTCTAACAGACATTTTTGTTTCCTCATTAGCCACAGGTGAGATCCCAGAAGATTGAAGGATATCCAAAGCTGTCCCGTTATTTAGGATGGATAGCAAGGATATCCAGGTAATTACAGGCCAGTGAGCTTGACATCAATGATAGGGAAACTATTGGAGAGCATTCTTAGGGATAGGATCTACACACATTTGGAATTGAATGGTCTTATTAGCGACAGACAGCATGGTTTTGTACACTAAAATGCATCACCTCAGAGGCCATGTCTCACTAATTCAATTGAGTTTTTTGAGGAAGTAACAAAAATGATTGACAAGGGAAGGGCTGTGGATGTTGTCTACATGGACTTTAGTAAAGCATTTGACAAGGTCCCTCATGGTAGATTGGTACAAAAGGTTAAATCACACAGGATCAAGGGTGATCTAGCTAGATGTATTCAGAATTGACTTGGCCATAGAAGATAGAGAGTTGCAGTGGAAGGGGGTTTTTCTGAATGGAGATCTTTAACTAGTGCTGTTCCGCAGGGATCAGTGCTGGGACCTTTGCTATTTGCAATATATATAAATGACTTGGAAGAAAATGTAGCTGGTCTGATTAGCAAGTTTGCAGCCGATACTAAGATTGGCGGAGTTGTGGATAGTGATGAAGACTGTCAGAGAACACAGCAGGATAGGCTGGAAAATTGGGCAGAGAAATGACAAATGGAATTTAATCTAGACAAATGTGAAGTGATGCATTTTAGTAGACCAGTTCAGGTGAGAGCTATGAATTAAAGGTCAGAACCATCAAGAGCAGAGAGATTTGGGCATGCAGGTCCACAGGTCCTTAGAAGTGACAGCACAGATGGAAAAAGTGATGAAGAAAGCATACAGCATGATTGCTTTTATCAGCTGGAAGAGCAAGTATAAAAGATGGCAAATTATGTTTAAGCTATATAAAATGTTGGTTAGGCTACACTATATCCAATTCTGGTCATCGTATTACCAGAAAGACATGGAGGCTTTGGAGAGAGTACAAAAAAAAATTACCAGAATGGCATGGAAGGTATTAGTTATGAGAGATTGAATAAACTAGAATTGTTCTTTCTGGAAAGATGGAGATTGGGTAAAAGTTTGTAAGATTATGAAGGGCATAGTTAAGGTGAACAGTTGGAAGCTTCTTCCCAGGGCAGAAATGACAATTACAAGGGGGCATAAGTTCAAGGTAAGGGGGAAAGGTTCAGTAGAGAGGTGCAGGGGAGTTTTTTACACAGAGGGTAATGGAGGCCTAGAACGCACTGCCAAGTGAGGCAGATACGTTAGTGACATTTAAAGCTTATCTGGATAAACACATGAACAAATGGGGAATAGATGTATACAGATGGTTGGTCCAGTAGGACAACGTGATCAGCACAGGCTTGGAGGAACGAAGGGCCTGTTCCTGTGCTCTACTGGTCTTTGTTCTTTGCATTTGCGAGAATGTGTGAGGGAGTCTGTGGAATGCTCTGCCTGCAGCAGTTTACCCAAAGGGTGGTTCGGGAGTGGAATGCCCTGCCTGCAGCAGTTGTAGATGCGCCAAGTTTGGTGGCGTTTAAGAGGTTAATTGATAAGTATATGGAAGAGAAGGGAATGGTTTAGTTTGGAGGGGCATTGCTTTTTATATTGGTCGGCGCAACATCGAAGGCCGAAGGGCCTGTTCTGTGCTGTAATGTTTCGTTCTATATGTTCTCTGACTCACTTATGATAACATAACCCCATAAGCAGTTTCCTGATGGAGTATAAAGAATGGAACTAAATGCCTCATTTGCTTTTCTTATTAGATGCCGTTGAAGAAACTGCCATTGAAACCAAAACTAGCCAAGGACGAACCTGAAGAACATGAGGAAAAGATTGACCCTGAGGAATTGGATTGGTGGTCCAAGTATTATGCATCTCTGGAGGAGATGATGGTAAAGTTTATTGTTGACTCATACATACCAAAATGATGTTTCTAGGGACATTATTGTTAAAGAGCTTCCTAAACATTACATAGTGTGTGAAGTCATTGCACACATTGTACCAGTTACATTCAGACTGGTTGGGTTAATTGTTGACACCAGCTCAGAGTAATAGAAGATTGTATTCTTTGAACTGTAACCTGATTGTCTAGCCAACAGCTCCAGCTAATATGAAGAAAATTCATCTCCATTTGTTCTTCCTTTTCTCCTTGCAAGTCTCAAAGTCATTATGATACAGAAGGAGGCAATTCAGCCCATTACGTTCATACTGGCTCTCTGTAGAACAAGCTGGCCCATACCACTACCCCGTCTTCTCTGTAACCAGTTTATTTTCCTCAAGTGCTATCTATTCTTTTTCACTCTTCATTCTTCATTCTCTACCTTTACTACCACCACCCTTATGGGCATTGAACTCTGGGTCATTACTACTAGAGGAATAAAGTTTTTTTCCTCATATGCTCGCTAACCTGACAACTGTGCCACCTTTCCCCCTGCTTTGTGGCCCCCTCAGCCAACGGAACAGCTTTTCCTTGCCTGCCTTATCTAAACCTCCATAACCTTGTTTGCCTCTATCAGAACTTCCTGCAATCCCCTTTGCTCTAAAGAGAGCAATCCCAGCTTCTCAGATCCTATCCTTGGAGTTAAAATTCCATATCGTTTGAGCCATTCTGGATAAATCTCCTTTAAACCCTCTCAAGAACCCTCAGATCCTTCTTAAAGGATTATAATCAGAGTTGGACAGCACTACGTAGAACATGGAACAATACAGCACAAACAGGCCCTTCGGCCCACGAGTTGCGCCGATCACATCTACCAATCCACAGACCTATCTATAACCCCCTACCCTATTCTTTTCCATATACACATCCAGAAGTCTTTTAAAAGACCCCAGTAAGTTTGCCTCAACAACCTCCGACGGCAGTCGGTTCCATTCACTCACCACCCTCTGAGTGAAAAACATACCCCTGACATCTCCTTTGTATTTGCTTCCCTGCACCTTAAATCTGTGTCCTCTCGTAGTGACCATTTCAGCTTGGGGAAATAGTCTCTGAGAGTCCACCCTATCTATTCCTCTCAACATTTTATGAACCTCTATCAGGTCGCCTCTCAACCTACATCTCTCCAGTGAGAAGAGTCCCAGCTCCCTCAACCTATCTTCATAAGACCTGCCTCCCAATCCAGACAGCATCCTTGTAAATCTTCTCTGAACTCTCTCAATAGCCTCTACATCCTTCCTATAATGAGGCGACCAGAACTGCGCACAATACTCCAACTGGGGTCTGACAAGAGTCTTATTGAGCTGCATCATTACCTCCTGACTCCTAAACTCTATTCCTCGATTAATGAAGGCCAGTACAATGTACGCCTTCTTGACCACTTCCTCCACCCTCGAGGCCGATTTAAGAGTCCTATGGACCCAGACC
Source organism: Sphyrna mokarran (assembly GCA_024679065.1). NCBI lineage: Eukaryota > Metazoa > Chordata > Chondrichthyes > Carcharhiniformes > Carcharhinidae > Sphyrna > Sphyrna mokarran. The sequence continues at coordinate 74,659,872 of JAGIQG010000016.1, forward strand.
CCGAGATCCTTCTGCTCTGCAACACGGCTAAGACTCCTACCCCTTATATTGTACTCCTTCATCCCATTATTCCTGCCAAAATGGACCACTACACATTTATCCGCGTTGAAGTCCATCTGCCACTTCTCCGCCCAGTCTTGCATCCTGTCTACGTCCCGCTGCAACTTTTGGCATCCCTACATTCCACACGACATCTTACCAATCTGTCTTGAGTCCTTATTGTCCTCCTTAGTCTGGATATTATCTAATATGAAGCTCACCAAGTTGTTCCAGTCCTTTTGGAAGTGAGGACCCATTCCTCAGGAACTTAAAGATGCTTCCATTGTACACTTCTACAAGAGGAAGGGCAATCAGCAAGTATGCAACAACCACTGAGGAATCTCGCTGCTCTCCATCACAGGAAAAACCATCACAAGAGTCCGGCTAAATTGTCTGGTCACTCATCTGGAGCTGGGTCTGCCTCCAGAGTCAGTGTGGCTTCCCTAAGAGTAGTGCAGGACTAGTGACATGATTTTTGCCACATACCAACTTCAGGAAAAGTATCAGGAGCAGAATCACAAGCTCTACACAACCTTTGTTGATCTCGTGAAAGCCTTCAACACTGTAAGCCGACGAGGCCTGTGGAGGATCATGTCAAAGTTTGGCTGCTCCCCAGATTCATTCAGATGGTACGCCAGTTCCGTGACGGCATGATGGCCAGAGTACTGGATGGTAGAGAATCCTCTGAGGGTATTACGAGTCATCAATGGTGTCAAACAGGACTGTGTGCTCATACCCACACAGTCAGCATGATGTTTACTGCCATGCTGAATGATGCCTTCCAGGACAGTGCTGTTGGAGTCAGCCTCAAATACAGAGTGGATGGGAAGCTCTTCAACCTGAGGAGACTTCAAGCTATTACCAAAGTGAAGAAGAATGTTCTGACACACTTGCTCTTTGCCGATGACTGTGCCCTGTATACTGGCTCAGAGCCAGAGAAACAAGTCAGTATGAACAAATTTTCCACAGCTTGTGACAACTTTGGCCTCACCATCAACATTAAAAGACCGAAGTCATGCACCAGTCTACTCCTGATGCACTGTACACGGAATCCATAATCACAATCAAAGAGCAGAAACTACAGGCAATGGACCCATTCACTTATCTTGGCAGCACTCTCTCCCAAGCAGTGACTATTGATACAAAGTTAACTGCAGGATAGCAAGGCAAGTTCTGCTTTCGGTAGACTGCGCTCCACTATATAGGAACGTCAAGGAATCAGCACAGCGACAAAATTGAAGATCTACAGCACCGTGGTACTCATCACCCTCCTGTATGCCTGTGAAATGTGGACTATGTATCGAAGACATGCAAAACAGCTCAGTCATTTCCACATGACTTGTCTTTGCAGAAAATTATGCATCCGATGGCAAGGCAAAGTACCAGACGCTGAAGTTCTCTCTAGAGCAATTCTACCATCAGTCCACACACTGCTGATGAGAGCGCAAACCTGGTGGGCAGATCATGCCATCCGTTTGCCAGATGAGCGCATTCCCAAGCAGCTCTTTTTTGGGGAACTCTCTGCTGGAAGATGTTTGCATGGAGGATGGAAAAACATTACAAAGACATACTCAAGGTCTCCCTGAAGTTGCTTGACGTAGACATGACCACCTGGGAAACACTAGCAGAAAACCACTCTACCTGGTGCTGTCTCATCCACAAGGGCTGTCAAGCTTATGAAGCAAGGTGCAATGCTAAAGTACTACTTAAGTGTGAGCTGCGCAAGTCCAGAGCTACCAGCGCAACAACTACAGTGCCTACACAAGTCTGTCCAATATGTGCCAGGATATTCCGTGCCCGAATTGGCCTGATCGGTCGTCTTTGGACATACTGCATCCAGTCTCAAAATGACTAATGGTGTCGAGGTCCTCATCAACAATGATGGACAAACAATAACAATGTAATATGATTCTACTGCCTTCTCCTGTATCGTTCAACATTCTCACTCCTCAATGTACCTTATTCCTTTTTTCTATTTTTATATTCTGCAGCTCATTTCGAGCTAATTTAGTTTAAAATGGTTCTTTAGAACCATTAGTTATGTCACTGTCATGGAGACCCATTTTCATCTCCTTTTCTCCAAGCCAAAGCTCACCAAATGTCAAAACTCTCAGCCTGAACTTCTCTTTGTCTCTTTCTGGTTTCTCTCTCAAATCCTCCATATCTCCCTAAGGTCATCTCTTCAGTGAGATCCAGCTTGAACTCCTTCAACTGTTAGAACATAGAACATAGAACATAGAACAATACAGCACAGAACAGGCCCTTCGGCCTTCGATGTTGTGCCGACCAAAATAAAAAGCAATGGCCCCTCCTAACTAAACCATTCCCTTCTCATCCATATACTTATCCACTAACCTCTTAAACGCCACCAAACTTGGCGCATCTACAACAGCTGCAGGCAGGGCATTCCACTCCCTAATCACTCTTTGAGTAAAGAACCTACCTCTGATATCCGTCCTATAACTCATACCCCTTAATTTAAAGCTGTGTCCCCTCGTGCTAGCTTTCTCCATCCTAGGAAAAAGGCTATCACTGTCCACCCTATCTAAACCTCTAATCATCTTATATGTTTCAATAAGATCCCCTCTTAGCCGCCTCCTTTCTAACGAAAACAACCTCAAATCCTTCAACCTCTCTTCATAGGACCTGCCCTCCATACCAGGCAACATCCTGGTAAACCTCCTCTGTACCCTCTCCAATGCCTCCACATCTTTCTTATAATGTGGCGACCAGAACTGCACACAATACTCCAAGTGCGGCCGCACTAGAGTTTTGTACAGCTGCAACATGATGCTGCGGCTCCTAAATTCAATCCCCCTACCAATAAAAGCTAAGACTCCATAAGCCTTCTTAACAACTTTATCCACTTGACTGCCTACTTTCAGGGATAAATGTTGTATCATTCAACTGAATTTCTTGCCCTCATGATAACTGATATTGTAAATGGTACCCTCTTCCCAACACATTTTTAAACCTGTTCGCCCCATTCTCAGAAAGCCCCTGCACTTGTCCATCTCTTGATAACTTCCCTCTTTGCTACACTGGGGATAATTCTCCAAGGCCACTAGCTCCAGATCGGAATCCCAATGTCCACTGAGTTGGGCAAGAGAGTTAAATCAGGATTCCTGCCAGGCATCAGTTCCATTCCCAGTATTTCACCTGCTGCAACCTCAAAAATCAGGTTCTTGACTAGAGCGAGGGAGAACCTGTCTGTTGTTTAACATCAATTTGAATGTAGTTTTGGGCTGTAAATCCAATTCAACCCTGTCTTGCTGGAGGTTCTGTGCCTGACAAGCATGGACCTTTCACATTAGGCCCGAAGAGAGACGAGCAAGTAAGTACTGTGCCCACGTGGCCCTCTGCCTATGCCAGCCTGTGGAGACAGAGTGCCTCTGGGGTTTGGGTGGGCTTGGGATGGGGAAAAGGTTGACCCCTGGATACTCCTCTGGATGGGAGTCTCATAGCTGGATTTCCCCTTGTTGCCCTGGGAAACGTGGATATCACTCCTTCGTAGTGATTTCAAACAAAGTTAAAACTTTTTATTGTCTGTATTCTATAAAAATTTTGAAGTGGCCTGCTTAATTAAAATCCATGCCCCCTGAATAGCTGGAAGCCTTCCAAATTACAGCAGCACTCCATTCCACAGTATGGATTGCCTTTGGTCATTACTAGACTTCTATGAAGTACACTGATTGAGGAGTCAGTTTCATTGAAAGGATTCTCATTGCTTTCTAGCATAAACTGAAGCTGCTCTGGAACCTCTTTGAGCTGCTTTGATTGACAAGAGTATTCAGTTTCATGAAGGAGATCCCCCTTTCAAGCTTGAGTGAACTGCAACTTCTGTCTGACCTCTTTGAAATGCTTTGATTGATGGGAGGCTCTTAGTTCCACTTGCTCCATGAATGTTTGCTTATATACCCATCTTCTGCTCCATTGGGTTTTATGAGGTTGTTTGATTGACAGCCCAAACTACATCAAAGAGGAGATTTGCTGTACACGTTTATATCAGGAACAGATGGTGCATTTAGCTGCTAAAAGCTTGTTCACTGACAACTCTAGGAGAGATCAAAGCCTGTCTTGTTGATGCAAACATTTCATGCCTCATTAACCCTGAAGAACTTGTTCTTTTCACCCTATCTTCTGTTCAGTTTGGCCCCTTTATTTAATGCTGCTGTTTCTTTTCAGGTCTCTGGTTATGCTCAGAGGCCTAAATGCTTTGTTTACATTCAGTAGGTGTCTGTCCAGTACCCCTAATAAGCCTCTTGATTGATAGGTCCAAGCTATTTCACAGCAGGCAATAGCTTTGTTTATTTTGATTTCCTTTCAGAGTTGATTAAATTTGAAGCGATTTCTGTTTTCTAGCCACACTTTTTTTTAAAAAGCTTCATCTTTGATCTCAGGTGTCTACATGTCAGTAGGGTTCTGTAGTTCTGACCACAGTTTTTTAAACAGGCTTCTTCTTTGTTCTGAAGACCTTAGCTGATATTTTTCTCATAGTGGATGTTCTTCAACCTCTCATGCTGGAATAGAGTGTTTGCACTGGAGAAGCTTTTATCCATAGATAAAGGGGGCCTGATGGAGGAAGGAGTGGGGGGGCAGAGACTATAGTGACCCCTTATCAGAGTCGTTCTCTTGTAAGGACGGGAGATAAGGTCTCTGACTTGGTGATGTCGGGGGCAGAGGTGTAACTGTATATTTTCTAGTAGAAACGAGGTTGCCTCTTGTGAATGCATGTTTGGTCTCTAGGTTGTGAGGGGTGGAGAGACCGCTACATTGGTGGGGTGGGTGCGGAGCTGTTACTGCACTCTGTGATCTTCAAAGATGGTGATTTCTTTTTTTCTTGACAAAAGGTGGCCGAATTCTATCTGCTCAATGATGCCAGAGCCAGTGAAAAACAGGAAAGCACTCTAGTTTCCATCCTGGAGAATCATGGCCATTGTCTCTGACCTCTTGTATGTCCCCTTCCTGGCTCTGCCTGTTAGCTTTCTGCTCTGAATTCACATTTCAATCAGGCTCTGAGCTGTTGACTAAATGAGGTTCAGGTAAGATGGAGGGAATTTCCTTTCTATCTGAATTGGACCTCAGAATTCCAGCTTCCTGCATGAACATTACAGATACAATCGAAGCTGGGAAAGCATATCAACAATTGCAGAAAGATATGGACACAAATATAAACTGAACAGAATCAGTAATTTCTCTTTATTTCAGGAAAAAGAAAATGATGAAGATGAAGAAGCGAATGAACAAGGTAAGTTATTGCATTGGAAATAGGAGGAAGCCATTTGGCCCCTCAAACCTGCTCAGTAAAATCCTGACTGGCCTTCTAGATCAACCCAAATTTCCTGTATTGTCCTCATAGTCCTTGATTCCCTTCATAATCAAAAATTCTGTGAATCTCTGATTTGAACATACTCAATGACTAAGTGTCCATTGAGAATTCCAAATACACAACCCTGCATGTGAAGGATTTCCCAATCCCTTTGCAGTTTCTTTACATTTCTCTCTTGTACCATTTTGCAACTAGCTTTGTATTGTCAACAAACATACCACTAATTACAAATGGCTGAGATTCCCACATTAATCCTTGGGTTTTCCACTAGTTACAACTTGATATTTTGACAATGACCCATTTATTTCTATTCTGTTTTCTGATCATTAATCTTTTTCTATCCATGCTAATACGTTCCCTCTGTTCCATTGCGTCTCTTCTCCAACCTTGCCCACCCCCCCAAAAACCTTTCACTTGGTCTCCATTGGCCCTTGTGGCTGGGGACTGGATGCAATTCCAGCAGAAAGTTGATTGGCTGGCAGCTCTGAAGGGTGGCCTCTTCCCCAGTGGGAAGGGGAAAGGAAGTCTGACCTTTAAATCAATATGTGCTTGGATAGCTGCTAAATATCTGAAGGACAATCTGGGGTGGTATCTGGGCACCTCAATGTTCCTCCTAAATGATGGACAAAAGCATTGAGCATTGTTCTGATTCTCCATGGCAGTAACCGAGGCTCATACACTGCACCTTCAGGATGTGGGCACTTTGATAAGGTCATTGATTCAACACTCTCAAAGAAGGGAAAAAGAAGAGGAAGATCAGCCAGAGAAAGCAGAAATATTGCAAAATGTTTATACCCCCTGTAAGTTATTCAAGGTAGATAATGAGTCAGTATACAATGGTTGGAATGTTATGGCCATTCATGTTGATACTGCAGTGATGGAGATTTAGCTGGGCGCCAAGTTCTCTGATCTCGTTGCAGTGGGTGCACGGCATAAATAGCCAGTAAGATCACATCCATTGGATTTATCAATAATTTGACATCGCTTTGAGAAAACAAATTGTCAGAAGGCTTTTGAAAAGTTCTACATAGCAGACTACTGTGTAAAGTTAAAACACATGGCATTGCAGATAATATCTTGAGATGGAAAGAAAGTTGGTTAGCAGATCGGAAGCAAAGACATAAATACATCTTTTTCTGATTGGCAGTCAGTGGCTAGAGGGGTTCCACAAATGTTCACATTATATATTAATGATTTGGAAGAGGAAACTGAATGTATTATCTCCAAATTTGCAGGTGATATAAAATTTGGTGGGAAAGTGGACTGTGAGGAGAATCCACAGATGCTTCAGTGTGATTTGGACAGGCTGAGTGTGTGGGTACCTGCGTGGCAGACGCAGTATTAGGTGGATAAATGTGAGGTTATCCACTTTGGTAGCAATAACAGGAAAACATAATTACTGAATGGGTGTAAATCGAGAGAGGTGGGTACTCAACAAGATCTCTGAGTCCTCATGCATCAGTCGCTGGAAGTAAGCATGCAGGTACAGCAGGCAGTAAAAAATGCAAATTGAATGTTGGCCTTCATAGTGAGAGGATTTGAGTATAGGGATAGGGATGTTTTGCTGCATGTGTACAGGATATTGGTGAGGCCACATCTGGAGTATTGTGTACTCCTATAAAGGGAGTAAGTGCAGCAAAGGTTTACCAGGCTAATTCCTGAGATATCAGGTCTGTCATATGAGGAGAGACTAAGTATGTATAAGATATATAAAATCCTCATATATAAGATGATTAGAGGTTTAAATAGGGTGGACAGTGATAGCCTTTTTCCTAGGATGGAGAAAGTTAGCACGAGGGGACATAGCTTTAAATTAAGGGGTGGTAGTTATAGGACGGATGTCAGAGGTAGGTTCTTTACCCAGAGGGTGGTAAGGGTATGGAATCCCCTGCCTGCTGCAGTTTGAGATATGCCAAGTTTGGTGGTGTTTAAGAGGTTAGTAGATAAGTTTATGGATGAAAAGGGAATGGTTTAGGTTAGAGGGTCATTGCTTTTTCTTAATTGGTTGGCGCAACATCGAAGGCTGAAGGGCCTGTTCTGTGCTGTAATGTTCTATGTTCTAAGTCAGTGAGGATTATATTCACTAGAGTTTAATAGACTGAGAGGGGAGCTCAGAAAAATTTATAAAATTCTAACAGGTTTAGACAAGGTAGATTCAAAAAGAATGTTCCCAGTGATGGGTGAGTTCAGAACTATAGGTCATTGTTTGAGGATAAGGGATAAACTTTTTAGAACTTTTTGGCCATTACAGAGACTTGGATGTCTCAGGGACAGGACTGGGTACTACAGGTCCCGGGATTCAGATCCTTCAGGAAGGACAGGGAGGGAGGCAAAAGAGGTGGTGGAGTGGCACTGTTGATCAGGGACAGTGTCATGGCTGCAGAGAAGGTGGATACCGAGGAGGGAATGTCTATGGAGTCTCTGTGGATGGAAGTTAGGAATAGCAAAGGGTCGGTGACGTTGCTGGGTATATTCTATAGGCCGCCCAATAGTGACAGGGAAGTTGAGGTGCAGATAGGGAAACAGATACTGGAGAGATGTAGAAATAACAGAGTTGTTGTGATGGGAGACTTCAATTTCCCAAACATCGACTGGAATATCCCAAGGGTAAGGGGTTTGGATGGGGAGGAGTTTGTTAGGTGTGTTCAGGAGGGTTTCCTGACACAGCACGTGGACAAGCCTACGAGAGGAGAGGCTGTACTGGACCTGGTACTAGCTAACGAACCAGGACAGGTGATGGATCTCTCGGTAGGAGAGCATCTTGGGGAAGGAGATCATAATTCTATCTCCTTCACCCTTGCATTGGAAAAGTATAGGATCAGGCAGGCCAGGAAGGTGTTTGTCTGGAATAAGGGGAAATATGAAGACATCAGGCAGATGTTGGGGCGAATAAACTGGAAGGAGGTGTTCTTGGGGAAAAGCACAGAAGGAAGGTGGCAGATATTCAAGGAATGCTTGTCTGGAGCTTTGCACGACAACGTTCCGGTGAGACAAGGAGGTTTTGGTAGGACGCGGGAACCGTGGTGCACGAAGGCTGTGGTGAACCTAGTCAGGAAGAAAAGAAAGGTGTATAAAAGGTTCAAAGAGCTAGGAGATGTTAGGGATCTAGAGAAGTATAAGGCTTATAGAAGAGAGCTTAGAAAGGAAATTAGGAGAGCCAGAAGGGATCATAAGAAGGCCTTGGCTGGTAGGATTAAGGAGAATCCCAAGGCCTTCTACAAATATGTGAAAAGTAAAAGGATGAGAAGAGAAGGGATAGGACCTATAAAAGGTGAAGGGGGAAACGTGTGTATGGAACCGGAAGAAATGGCAGAGGTGCTTAATGAGTACTTTGCCTCAGTATTCACGGTGGAAAGTGATCTGGGAGGATGCACTACAAGTTTGCGGCAGACTGAAATGATTGAGTATGTAGATATTAAGGAAGCGGATGTGTTAGAACTTTTAAATGCTATCAAGATAGACAAGTCTCCGGGACCAGATGGGATGTACCCCAGGTTATTGTGGGAGGTGAGGGATGTCATTGCAGAGCCCCTGGCGATGATCTTTGCATCGTCGATGGAGACGGGAGAGGTTCCGGAGGATTGGAGGATTGCAGATGTGCTCCCTATTTTCAAGAAAGGGAACAGGGATAGTCCTGGAAATTACCGACCGGTGAGTCTGACCTCAGTGGTTGGTAAGCTGATGGAGAGGCTTCTGAGGGACAAGATTTATGAGCATTTGGAGAAGTTTAGGTTGATTAGAAATAGTCAACATGGTTTTGTAAAAGGCAGGTCGTGCCTTACGAGCTTAATTGAGTTCTTCGAAAATGTGACTGAACACATTGACAAAGGAAGAGCAGTGGACGTGGTGTACATGGACTTCAGCAAGGCATTTGACAAGGTCCCACATGCAAGACTTCTTGAGAAGGTGAGAGGCCATGGGATCCAAGGGGCTTTGGCCTTGTGGATCCAGAACTGGCTTGCCTGCAGAAGGCAGAGGGTGGTTGTGGATGGCTCTTTTTCTGCATGGAGGTTGGTCACCAGTGGAGTGCCCCAGGGATCTGTTCTAGGACCCTTGCTGTTTGTCATTTTCATAAATGACCTGGATGAGGAAGTGGAGGGATGGGTGAGTAAGTTCGCCGATGACACGAAGGTCGGTGGTGTTGTGGATGGTCTGGAGGGATGTCAGAAGTTGCAGCATGACATCGACAGGATGCAAGACTGGGCGGAGAAGTGGCAGATGGACTTCAACGCGGATAAATGTGTTGTGGTCCATTTTGGCAGATCCAACGGGATGAATGAGTACACTATCAAAGGTAGGAGTCTTAGCTGTGTGGAAGAGCAGAGGGATCTTGGGGTCCGGGTCCATAAGACTCTCAAATCGGCCTCCCAGGTGGAGGATGTGGTTAAGAAAGCTTACAGTGTACTGGCCTTCATTCATCGAGGGATTGAGTTCAGGAGTCAGGAGGTAATGCTGCAGCTTTATAGGACCCTTGTCAGACCACACTTGGAGTACTGTGCGCAGTTCTGGTCGCCTCACTATAGGAAGGACGTGGAAGCTATTGAAAGGGTGCAGAGGAGATTTACAAGGATGTTGCCTGGATTGGGAGGCATGCCTTATGAAGACAGGTTGAGGGAGCTGGGACTGTTCTCCCTGGAGAGACGAAGGTTGAGAGGCGACCTGATAGAGGTTTACAAGATGTTGAGAGGAATAGATAGGGTGGACTCTCAGAGACTATTTCCCAGGGCTGAAATGGTCGCGACGAGAGGGCACAGATTTAAGGTGCAGGGAAGCAAGTACAGAGGGGATGCTAGGGGAAAGTTTTTCACTCAGAGGGTGGTGAGTGAATGGAATCGGCTGCCGTCGGTGGTGGTCGAGGCGAACTCGCTGGGATCTTTTAAAAGACTTCTGGATGAGTATATGGGATCCAATGGGATTGGGGGTTATAGATAGGTCTATGGCTGGGTAGGTTTTAATGTGTTCGGCACAACTTGTGGGCCGAAGGGCCTGTTTGTGCTGTAGTGTTCTAAGTAACTGAGATGAGGAGAAATTTCGTCACTCAGAAGGTGGTGAAAGGTGGAATTCACTCCCACAGAATGTAATTGAGACCAAAACATTGTCTGATTTTAAGGAAAAATTAGATATGGCTCTTAGAGCTAAAGGAATCAAGAAATATGGAGGGAGGGGGATCAGGAAATTGAATTTGATGATCAGCCATGATAAAGATGACTGGCAGAGCAGGCTTGAAGGGCCGAATGGTCTACTCCTGATTCTAGTTTTTATATTTCTGTGTCACTGTCCTGAGTGCAAAATCCTCTTTCTTACAATTTTCATTCTATTAATTTCTTTCCAGCTTTAGAAACAATTATTTGGGATAGAATGAATCACATGGAAAAATATTGATTAACAGAGAGGGTCATTGACAAATACTGATTTTGTTAGTTCCTCCCTCTCACTAAACTCTGTTTCCGAACATTTCCCCTGCCATCAGGAACATTCTTTCTGAATCTACCATGTCCAACCCTGTTAGAATTTTATACGTTTCGATGAGATCCCCTCTCACTCTTCTAAACTCCAGTGAATAGAATCCTAACCGACGTAGTCTGTCCTCATGTGACAGACCTGCCATCCCAGGAATCAACCTGGTAAACCTTCACTGATAACATTTTTAACATAGAATGTCTACAGTCCAGAAGGAGACTATTCAGTCTATTGAGCCTGGACTGACAAAAATCCTATCCCTGTAACTCCACATATTTAACACTAAGGGGCAATTTAGCATAGCTAATCAACCTAACCTGCACATCTTTTGGAGTGGAGTGGTGCTGGCTAATGAACCAGGACAGGTGTCGGATCTCTAGGTAGGTGAGCATCTTGGGGACAGAGATCATAATTCTATCTCCTTCACGATAGCATTGGAAAGAGATAGGATCAGGCAGGCTAGGAAGGTGTTTGTCTGGAGTAAGGAGAAATATGAAGACATCAGGCAGATAATTGGACGAATAAACTGGAAGGAGGCGTTCTTGGGGAAAAGTACAGAAGGAAGGTGGCGGATATTCAAGGAATGTTTGTCTGGAGCTCAGAACGACAACGTTCCAATGAGACAAGGAAGTTTTGGTCGGCCGCGGGAACTGCGGTGCACGAAGGTTGTGACGAACCTAGTCAGGAAGAAAAGAAAGGTGTCTTAAAGGTTCAGAGAGCTAGGAGATGTTAGGGATCTAGAGGAGTACAAGGCTTGTAGAAAGGAGCTTAAAAAGGAAATTAGGAGAGCCTAAAGGGGTCATGAGAAGGCCTTGGCGAGTAAGATTAAGGAGAATCCCAAGGCCTTCTACATATATGTGAAAAGTAAAAGGATGAGAAGAGAAGGGATAGGACCTATAAAAGGCGAAGGGGGAAAAGTCTGTGTGAACATAGAACATAGAACAATGCAGCACAAACAGGCCCTTCAGCCCACGAGTTGCGCCGATCACATCTACCAATCCACAGACCTATCTATAACCCCCTATTCTATTCTTTTCCATATACTCATCCAGAAGTGTTTTAAAAGACCCCAGTGAGTTTGCCTGAACAACCTCCGAAGGCAGTCAGTTCCATTCACTCACCACCCTCTGAGTGAAAAACCTATCCCTGACATCTCCTTTGTATTTGCTTCCCTGCACCTTAAATCTGTGTCCTCTCGTAGTGACCATTTCAGCTCGGGGAAATAGTCTCTGAGAGTCCACCTTATCTATTCCTCTCAACATTTTATACACCTCTATCAGGTCGCCTCTCAACCTACGTCTCTCCAGTGAGAAGAGTCCCAGCTCCCTCAACCTATCTTCATAAGGCCTGCCTCCCAATCCAGGCAGCATCCTTGTAAATCTCCTCTGAACCCTCTCACTAGCCTCTACATCCTTCCTATAATGAGGCGACCAGAACTGCGCACAATACTCCAACTGGGGTCTGACAAGAATCTTATAGAGCTGCATCATTACCTCCTGACTCCTAAACTCTATTCCTCGATTAATGAAGGCCAGTACACCGTACGCCTTCTTGACCACTTCCTCCACCTGCGAGGCCGATTTAAGAGTCCTATGGACCCGGACCCCGAGATCCTTCTGCTCTACAACACAGCTAAGACTCCTACCCCTTATATTGTACTCCTTCATCCCATTATTCCTGCCAAAATGGACCACTACACATTTATCTGTGTTGAAGTCCATCTGCCACTTCTCCACACAGTCTTGTATCCTGTCTATGTCCCGCTGCAACTTTTGGCTTCCCTCCAGACCATCCACAACACCACCGATCTTTGTATCGTCAGCGAACTTGCTAACCCATCCCTCCACTTCCTCATCCAGGTCATTTATGAAAATGACAAACAGCAGGCGTCCCAGAACAGATCCCTGGGGCACTCCACTGGTTACCGACCTCCATGCAGAACAAGACCCATCCACAACCACTCTGCCTTCTGCAGGCAAGCCAGTTCTGGATCCACGAGGCCAAAGCCTCTTGGATCCCATGCCTTCTCACTTTCTCCAGAAGCCTTGCATGTGGAACCTTATCAAACGCCTTACTAAAGTCCATGTACACTACATCCACCGCCCTTCCTTCGTCAATGTGTTCAGTCACATTTTCGAAGAACTCAACTAGGCTCGTAAGGCATGACCTGCCCTTGACAAAACCATGCTGACTATTTCTAATCAGTCCAAACTTCTCCAAATGTTCATATATCTTATCCCTCAGAAGCCTCTCCCTCAGCTTACCAACCACTGAAGTCAAACTCACTGGTCGGTAATTTCCTGGACTATCCCTGTTCCCTTTCTTAAAGATAGGAACCCATTTATGAGCATTTGGAGAAGTTTAGAATGATCAGGAATAGTCAGCATGGTTTTGTCAAGGGCAGATCGTGCCTTACGAGCCTAGTTGAGTTCTTTGAAAATGTGACTGAACACATTGACGAAGGAAGAGCGGTGGACGTGGTGTACATGGACTTCAGCAAGGTGTTTGATAAAGTCCCCCATGCAAGACTTTTTGAGAAGGTGAGAGGGCAAGGGATCCAAGAGGCTTTGGCCTTGTGGATCCAGAACTGGCTTGCCTGCAGAAGGCAGAGAGTGGTTGTGAATGGGTCTTCTTCTGCATGGAGGTTGGTCACCAGTGGAGTGCCCCAGGGATCTGCTCTGGGACCCTTGCTGTTTGTCATTTTCATAAATGACCTGGATGAGGAAGTGGAGGGATGGGTTAATAAGTTCGCTGACGATACAAAGGTCGGTGGTGTTGTGGATGGTCTGGAGGGATGTCAGAAGTTGCAGCGGGACATAGATAGGATGCAAGACTGTGCGGAGAAGTGGCAGATGGACTTCAACGCAGATAAATGTGTAGTGGTCCATTTTGGCAGGAATAATGGGATGAAGGAGTACAATATAAAGGGTAGGAGTCTTAGCTGTGTTGTAGAGCAGAAGGATCTCGGGGTCCGGGTCCATAGGACTCTTAAATTGGCCTCGCAGGTGGAGGAAGTGGTCAAGAAGGCGTACGGTGTACTGGCCTTCATTAATCGAGGAATAGAGTTTAGGAGTCAGGAGGTAATGATGCAGCTTTATAAGACCCTTGTCAGACCCCACTTGGAGTACTGTGCGCAGTTCTGGTTGCCTCACTATAGGAAGGATGTGGAAGCTATTGAAAGGGTGCAGAGGAGATTTACAAGGATGTTGCCTGGATTGGGAGGCATGCCGTATGAAGATAGGTTGAGGGAGCTGGGACTCTTCTCCCTGGAGAGACGAAGGTTGAGAGGCGACCTGATAGAAGTTTATAAGATGTTGAGAGGATTAGATAGAGTGGATTCTCAGAGGCTATTTCCCTGAGCTGAAATGGTTGCTACGAGAGGACACAGATTTAAAGTGCAGGGAAGCAAGTACAGAGGAGATGTTAGGGGTAAGTTTTTCACTCAGAGGGTGGTGAGTGGATGGAATCGGCTGCCATCGGTGGTGGTAGAGGCGAACTCACTAAAAGACTTATGGGATCTAAAAGAGTATATGGGATCTAATGGGTTTGGTGGTTATAAATAGGTCTATGGCTTAATAGGTATAGATGTGATCGGCGCAGCTTGTGGGCCGAAGGGCCTGTTTGTGCTGTAGTGTTCTATGTTCTATGAAACTGGAGCATCTGGAGGAAACCCACGCTGACTTTGGGAGAATGCAGATTCCCACAGACAGTCACCGAAGGCTAGAATTGAACCCAGTACTTGGCGTTGTGAGGCAGCCACCCTAACCACTGTGCCACCATGCTGACGTATGTTATTTGTGTCCTCCTTGTATCTGGTTGGTCAGCTGTTTCTTTGTTCCTCATTAGAAATTCTCCTGTTTCTTATTGTAAGGAACTTGGATTTATCTTCATCAATCTTTTTTTCTTCATGCATCATAATTTCTTATTTAACAACATCACTACAGTTCGGGGGTCTGAATAGCATCCCTACTAACGTTTTTTGATGTTTCTTGTTGTTTCTTAGCTCTACCCGTGTAGATTCAATATTGTCAGAGCTCATATCCTTCCTCAAAATGGTGTTAATTTAGTCTTTATCCAGCAATGCAACACCACTGCCTTTACCTTTTCATCTGTTTTTTCCAAAATACTGAATACCTCTATGTTCAGTTCCCATCCCAGGTCACCCTGCAGCAATGCCTCCATAATCCTGACAATATCATACTCATTTGCATCTATTTGCATGATTAATTCATCCACTTTACTGCGAAGGCTTCACGTGTTAAGACACAAAGCCTTAAGGCTTGTCCTTTTAACATTCTGGTTTTATTTTTCACGGTGGCCTTGTTTGGTTCTAGCTCTTGGTTTCTGTGCTTGTCACATTTCTTACTCCACTTTCTGTCTCTTGTTCTTGTCCATGACTTCCCCTCCTCTGATTCCTTGCAAAGGTTCCCACCACCCTGCCACTTTAATTTAACACCCCCCCCCCCAACTCCACCATCAACCATTTTAGCAAATACTCCCTGTAGGACATTAATGACTGTCCTGCCCATGTGTAATCCATCCAGTTTGTACTGCTCCCAATGCTCTAAGAATCTGAAAACCTCACCCTCACACAATCTCTTCAGCCAAGTATTTATCCTAAGTATCCCGCTATTTTATTCTGACTAGCATGAGGCACTTGTAGTAATCTTGAGATCATTATCTTTGAAGTCCTACTTTTCAACTTATTTCCTAACTCGCTAAATTCTGATTTTAGGACCTCATCCCTGTATCAATTTAAAGTGATAGCAGTATGTGCCATTTACAAGATACATAGCAGCAACTCACCAAGACTGCTTAGATATTCCAAACTTACTCACTACCATCTAGAAGGATAAGTGCAACAAATGCATGGGAACATTACCATCTGCAAGTTTCCTTGTATCCCTCACACTCTTCTACCATGGAAATATACTGTTATTCCTTCAAAGTTATTGGGTGAAGATCCTAGAACTCCCTCCCCCTAATGATGTGGAGGTGCCACCTTTGGACTGGGAAGATACAGTAAGAAGTCATACAACACCAGGTTAAAGTCCAACAGGTTTATTTGGTATCACAATGCAGCAATGCCAGATTCATCAGTTGTACTAACAAGACAGCCCTGAACGTCCCTCAAGCACAACGCAATGCCATCCACGCTCTCAAGACCAATCGCACCATTGTCATCAAACCCATAGACAAAGGAGGGGCCACCATCACATTGAACAAAACAAATTACTGCAAAGAAGTGTACTGACAACTGAACAACTGGGAACACTATAGACAGTTACCTGCAGATTTGACTAAAAGGACACACCCGCCAACACAACAGACTGATCAAGATCTTTTATCCGCACTTTCAGAGCACTCTCCATGCTCTCATTCCATGTACTTCCCGCATTGGAGGTCTCCACTGTCTCCCGAAAATACACAAGGCCACACAAACAATAGTCCCATTGTATCAGGCAATGGGACCCTGTGTGAGAACCTTTCAAGGACATCCTGAAACCCATTGTACAAGGAACCCCTATTTTCTCTCATAACACCATTCTGACACTACCAATGCTCTACTTTCTCAGAAGATAAGGAAATTTGGCATGTCAGCTGCAATTCTCACCAACTTTTACAAATGCATCATCAAAAGCATGCTTTCTGGTTGCATCACAGTTTGGTATGGCTCCTGCTCCACCCAAGACTGCAAGAAACTACAAAAGATCGTGAATTTTACCCTATCCATCACACAAACCAGCCTCCCACTGCCTCGGCAAAGCAGTCAGCAGAATTAAGGATCCCATGCACTCTAGACATTTTCTTTTACTTTCTTCCATCATGAAAAAGACACAAAAATCTGAAGTCATGTACAAACCTGACTCAAGAACAGCTTCTTCCCTGCTACCAGCAGACTTTTGAATGGACCTACCTCACACTAAATTGATCTTTTGCTATACCCTAGCTATGACTGTAACATTACGTCCTGCACTCTCTCATTTCCTTAACTATGAAATGTATGCTTTGTCTGCAGAGAGCACAAGAAACAATACTTTTCCCTGTATGCTAATACTTGTAGCAATAATAAATTAAATCACTGCAAACTTCTTACAGAAATTCAACACCCATGGGGCAATTGAACCAGGAACACTTCTCATCACAATGCATGCCTTGCCACTTTACACCAGCATCCTTCACAACGATAGCGTTGCTGCAACTTTCTCAGTACTCAACACCAACAACTGTCAATCTCCAGACACAATTCTACAAGTCATCCGCTTCATCTTGGACCACGTCTTCACTTTCAACAACCAGTTCTTCATCCAGACACATGGAACAGCCAGGGGAACCAAATTCGCACTCAATATGCCAATATTTTCATGCACAAGTTCGAACAAGACCTCTTCACCACACAGGACTTCAGCTGATGCTGTACACTTGATACATCGATGACATTTTCTTCCTTTGACTCACAGCGAAGAAACAACTATATGATGACACCAACACCAAGTACATGGTTCATTCAACTCGGCCAACATTGTCTACTTGATATGCTGCAGGAAAGGATGTCTTGAGACATGATGTATCAGCGAGACCATGCAGATGCTATGACATCAGATGAATGGACACTGCATTACAATCACCAGGTAGGAGTGTTCCCTTCCTGTTGGGGAACACTTCAGCAGTCAAGGGCATTCAGCCTCTGATCTTTGGTTAAGCGGCCTTTAAGACACACGACAGTGCTGATTTGCCAAGCAGAAACTGATAGTCAAGTTCCATATATGTGAGGATGGCCTCAACTGGGATCTTGGGTTCATGTCACTCTACATGTAACCCCACCGTTTTGCCTGGCCTTGCAAAATCCTACTAATTGTCCTAGCTTGAGACAATTCATACCTCTTTAACCTGTGATTATCCCTCTCTCCATGACACTATCTGTACCTGTACAGCCTTGATTATCTGAAAAGATTCACATTCCAACCATTATCCTGCAATTGTGTCTTTGTGTTTGTGAACCTACCTCTCCACTCACCTGATGAAGAAGCAGCACTCCAAAAGCTTGTGATTCCAAATAAACCTGTTGGACTTTAAGTGGTGTTGTGAGAATTCTTACTGCCCCTCCCTAAGAGCTCTGTGGTGTACTTACACCACAGGAAGTGCAGTGCTTCAGGAAGGCAGCCCACCACAACCTTCTCAAGGATTTCTCTGAGGAAGAATTTGGCTTATCGAATACAATGATTTGGTGTTTACAGGAAATTAGAAACCAATAGTATAAAATGTTGGACACAAATTAATTTCTAGTCCTGAAATTCTGAGCTGCAATGAGAAGATTCCATGTCCTAATTCTGTTCTCATTTTTTTTTATAGCTGTTACTCAATCGAACCTGTCAATATTAGATGAGATTGAGGAGGAAGTTAATGGGCCAGGTGAGCAGGAGCCCACAACAGCCAAGAAAAGCATTGCATCATTTCAGGTAATTTCATGTTTTCACCAGTGCATCTTTCTCTTTCCCATTGTTAAATTATTAAGAAAGTCCTAAGAGACATTTAGAAAATCATGATGCAATCTGATAGAGTCGACATGGTTTTGTGAAAGGAATATTTTGTTTGATAAAAGTATTATTACACTTTAAGAAGCAGATAAAATGGATTGACAATCTTCAGTTATAACATTCCATTTTGTATGTGCATGACTCGATCCTGATCGATTGACCAACACTGGATCTTGATGCTCTTTCAAAATCTCCTCATTCTTCTCACACGTTCTTTAGATTTCATCCTTTGGAACATTTCGTTCTTCAGTATCTCCTTATCCCTGCCTTTAATCTCATTTCTGGCACATTATACCATAGTATATTGGTGAGACCATGCAGACGCTATCTCAATAGATCATCAACCATTCCGACACCTCAGTTTATTCATTGGAATTTCATTCCTGAACAGCTCCATCTTTAAAAAGCTTCTTCACTGAGCCAGTTGTGTTCTCTCCCTTGTATTTTGGTGTCTGCTTATACTGGAAGAGGAAACGAGGGAGGACAATTTTCTGAGGAATGGACATCATGTCACTTCCTCTGATTGATATTAATGAGTTCAAGATGAAATAAAGGAAATGGCATGTGTCTTCTCATTTCCTAATACAATCCCTACAGTACAGAAGGAGACCATTCAGCCCATTGAATTTGTACTGACCACAATCCCACACAGGCCTTATTCCCATAACCCCACATATTTCCCTGCTGACCTCCCTGACACTAGGGTCAATTTGGCATGGCCAATCGACCTAATCTGCATATCTCTGCACTGTGGAGGAAACCAGAGCACCTGGAGGAAACCCACACAGACATGGGGAGAAAGTGCAAATTCCATACAGACCGTGACCCATAGAACATAGAACATTACAGCGCAGAACAGGCCCTTTGGCCTTCGATGTTGCACCGACCAATTAGGAAAAAGCAATGACCCTCTAACCTAAACCATTCCCTTTTCATCCATAAACTTATCTACTAACCTCTTAAACGCCACCAAACTTGGCGCATCTACAACTGCAGCAGGCAGGGCATTCCATACCCTTACCACCCTCTGGGTAAAGAACCTACCTCTGACATCCGTCCTATAACTACCACCCCTTAATTTAAAGCTATGTCCCCTCGTGCTAGCTTTCTCCATCCTAGGAAAAAGGCTATCACTGTCCACCCTATCTAAACCTCTAATCATCTTATATGTTTCAATAAGGTCTCCTCTTAGCCGCCTCCTTTCTAACGAAAACAACCTCAAATCCCTCAGCCTCTCTTCATAAGACCTGCCCTCCATACCAGGCAACATCCTGGTAAACCTCCTCTGTACCCTCTCCAATGCCTCCACATCTTTCTTATAATGCGGGGACCAGAACTGTACGCAATACTCCAAGTGCGGCCGCACTAGAGTTTTGCGACCACACTAGACCCAGCTGGAAATTGAACCTAAATCCCTGGTGCTGTGAGGTAGCAGTGCTAATCACTATGCCACCATGCCACCTCATCCTGAGCACCTTTTTACCCATGAAAACATTGGATCAGAGGCTGTTTTTGTAGTCACTCTCTTTTTGTTACTTCACCATCACTGCTCTTTCAGAATTTTCTGTTATTTTGGTGACATGTAGAAAACCAGACTTCAGCAAGCAACATGGATTAGGTGTGATGGCAAACTATTCAATTCAATTTCAATCCTTTGTTATTTGAGTGAGCTGTTTTTTGCAGTTTAAACTATGTCGAGGATAGTGGGATCAATAAGCTCACTGAGATCTGTTTGATTCTGCGTTACTTGGACATTTTCTAACCCTCCAAATATCTGTGTTCAAAACCAGTCAAGTCATTTTCAGATAGGGTAACCAACCTGAAATTTAGTTTTGAATTTCCTCTCTCTAACCCTGTGGAAACTTTCCAGTACTTTCTCTTCATTTCAGATATGCTGCATTAACTCATTCAAGAATTCTGGTTAGAGGTTTCAAACCTTACATGGAATTTTGTCACTTTTTGACAAAGTGTCATTTAAGGCGGGAAATGCAGAGATAGGGTATCCTGTTAGCTACATTGGCATCTTTTACCATTCAATTTTTAAACTGTTGGAGAAGATCAATATAAGAGGCGACTCCTATGAGATAATGCTGGCTGATTGTAGTCTGGGCAATGACCCTCTCCCCACAGAGATTCTATTCATCTGTCTGTCTTTGGCAGGTCCTATCATGGGGAATCTATTGTGATTCACACAGCATCATGAATGGCCAATTGAACTGGAGAGGGGGCTCAAGTAAAGTCCCAGTAACACTATTTAAGTGTACCATTAGTGGCTGCGGGGGTGGGGGGGTGGAATCCTGCCGATATAAAAGTCACTTTGAAACATGCACTCCATTTTACACCTCACAGCCATTCCAATCCCTGAAATCAAGAGCAGAAAATCCCTCCTCTGATCATAACCTTCTGATTGTTAATATAGTCAATTTAATCAAAGACAGTTTTTATTTAACCAGACTTTCCATCGGTGACTATATTGAGCTGTAAAGAATTCCTCTGTTTCGTTTGCAGATTTACTACTCTGAGCTAGAAAATGAGTACAATGACTTTAAGGATTGGCTCTATATCTTCCCTTTATACCGAGGTAAAGCCAATGAAAATGAATTTGGAGATCAGTTTGATGATCGGAGCATGGGGAAATACAAGGTCAGCTTGATGTACTGGAGAGTAACCTAATTACAGCTAAAGTTTCATCTTTTGTTTTTCTTATCTAATTCTCCTGTTTTGCTTCCTGCTCTTTCCTCTTACCCAAGAGGTTTAGTCATACCGACTGTTAGAGTGTTGATCCAGACAGAAAGAAGTTTCTCAACAATGGTCTATCATCTTCCAATGCTCTATTTTTAAAAAGAGGCATTTTATATGGTTAGATGATTATTGCTGTGAGATGTGGGTGATTATTGCTCTGGGATGTGGGTGATTATTGCTCTGGAATGTGGGTGATTATTGCTCTAGGCTGTGGTTGTTTATTGCTCTGGGATGTTGGTGTTCATTATTCTGGGACGCGGGTGATTGTTGCTCTGGGACGCGGGTGATTGTTGCTCTGGGACGCGGGTGATTGTTGCTCTGGGACGCGGGTGATTGTTGCTCTGGGATGCGGGTGATTGTTGCTCTGGGACGCGGGTGATTGTTGCTCTGCTCTGGGATGCGGGTGATTGTTGCTCTGGGATGCTGCCTAAACATTGAAATTTTCAACAATGTGCTCAGAGGCTCCCTCCTGTGTCCTATTCAGGGACAAACACAGTAAGAAGTCTGACAACACCAGGTTTAAATCCAACAAATTTATTTGATAGTAAACTCACAAGCTTTTGACCCTCTGGTCTTCGTCAGGCGAATGAGGTGTTCTGGTCTCAAACAGCACAGACTAAAAGGGGACACGAGAAGACTTTGGCTGATAGGATCAAGGAGAATCCTAAAGCTTTCTTTCGATATGTTAAGAATAGAAGATTGGTTAGGGCAAGATTAGGGCCAGTCAGAGACAGCAGTGGGAAGTTGTGTGTGGAGCCTGAAGAGATTGGGGAGGCACTGAACAAATATTTCTCTTCGGTATTCACGCAGGGAGATGTAAATGTAGTTGTGGAGAACACTGGGATACAGGGTTGTAAACTGGAAAGTATTGAAGTAGATAAGGAGGAGGTGCTAGATATTCTTGAGGGTTTGAAAATAGATAAGTCCCCTGGGCCGGACGGGATTTACCCTAGGATTCTCTGGGAGGCAAGAGAGGAGATTGCAGAGCCTCTGGCTCTGATCTTCATGTCGTCGTTGGTTACGGGTGTGGTTCCGGAGGACTGGAGGATAGCGAATGTGGTCCCGTTGTTCAAGAAAGGGAAGAGAGACCTTCCAGGGAATTATAGGCCAGTGAGTCTTACTTCTGTTGTGGGCAAAGTATTGGAGAGAATTATTAGTGATAGGATTTATAGTTATTTAGAGAGAAATGAATTGATTGGGGATAGTCAGCATGGTTTTGTGAAGGGTAGGTCGTCCCTTACTAACCTTATTGAGTTTTTTGAAAAAGTGACCAAAGAGGTGGATGGGGGTAAGGCAGTTGATGTGGTATATATGGTCTTTAGTAAGGCGTTCGATAAGGTGGCACATGGAAGGCTTCTGCAGAAAATGCAGATGTATGGGATTGAGGGTGATTTAGCTAATTGGATCAGGAATTGGCTAGCAGATAGAAGACAGAGGGTGGTGGTTGATGGAAGATATTCATCGTGGAGTTCGGTTACAAGTGGTGTACCTCAGAGATCTGTTTTGGGGCCACTGCTGTTTGTAATTTTTATAAATGATCTGGATGAGGGTATTGAAAGATGGATTAGTAAATTTGCGGATGACACCAAAGTCGGAGGAGTGGTAGATAGTGAAGAGGGGTTTATAGTTTGCAGAGAGACTTGGACAAGTTGCAGAGTAGGGCCGAGAGGTGACAAATGGAGTTTGATGTGGAAAAGTGTGAGGTAATTCACTTTGGCAGGAATAACAAATGTGTAGAGTATAGGACTAATGGTAGGAATCTTAATAGTGTTGATGAACAGAGGGATCTTGGTGTATATGTGCATAGATCCCTGAAAGTTGGCAATCAAGTCGATAAGGTTATTAAGAAGGCATATGGAGTCTTAGCTTTTATTGGTAGGGGGATTGAATTTCAGAGCCGCAACGTCATGTTGCAACTGTACAAAACTCTAGTGCGGCCGCACTTGGAGTTTTGTGTGCAGTCCTGGTCCCCGCATTATAAGAAAGATGTGGAGGCATTGGAGAGGGTACAGAGGAGGTTTACCAGGGTGTTGCCTGGTACGGAAGGCAGGTCTTATGAAGAGAGGCTGAGGGATTTAAGGTTGTTTTCGTTAGAAAGAAGGCGGCTAAGAGGAGACCTTATTGAAATGTATAAGATGATTAGAGGTTTAGATAGGGTGGACAGTGATAGCCTTTTTCCTAGGATGGAGAAAGCTAGCACGAGGGGACATAGCTTTAAATTAAGGGGTGGTAGTTATAGGACGGATGTCAGAGGTAGGTTCTTTACCCAGACGGTGGTAAGGGTATGGAATGCCCTGCCTGCTGCAGTTGTAGATGTGCCAAGTTTGGTGGCGTTTAAGAGGTTAGTAGATAAGTTTATGGATGAAAAGGGAATGGTTTAGGTTAGAGGGTCATTGCTTTTTCCTAATTAGTCGGCGCAACATCGAAGGCCGAAGGGCCTGTTCTGCGCTGTAATGTTCTATGTTCTAGACTGTTTGCAGATTACTGATTAGAATGTGAATCTTTACCCCTAACCTGCTATTCAAGTCTTAAAGTGGCTAACAATATGAGTGGAAGGAGCACTGAGCACTGGTTAGAAAGATGTGTATTGTCTCCAGACAGCACAGTAAGTAAGGTTTTTTGCTAACCCAGGCAAGTCTTGGGGGTTACAAATAGTGTGACATGAAGCCAACTTCCCTGTGTCCTCGTGTGCGGAACTTGTCTATCAGTCTCTGCTCAGCGGCTCTGCGCTGTCATGTGTCGTGAAGGCCCCCTTGAAGACTGCTGAAGTGTTCATCAACAGGAAGGGAATAAAACTCTTCCTGTTGGTGAACACTTCAATGGTCACAGGCATTCGGCCTCCAACCTTCGGGAGACCAGAACACTTCATTCACCTGACGAAGACCAGAGGGTCGAAAGCTTGTGAGTTTACTGTCAAATAAATCGGTTGCATTTAAACCTGGTGTTGTCAGACTTCTTTCTGTGTTTACCCCAGTCCAATGCCGGCATCTCTACATCATGACTATTCAGGCACTGCATAATTTGCTGGAATCTGAGTCCCTTTCGGTATTTACTGTATTTGGCCATGTTCAGGAGGTGGCCACAAACTGAGAAAACACTGGTGCTTGTTTAATTAAAAGATTCATGTTTGTAATATATATCCTTGTAACACAAAAGATGATAAGATGAGTAAAATATTAAACTCCAGTTCTAAACCAGGAAATGAAAGAATGCGGAATGTAGTGTTACAGGCATAGCTAGCAGATTGTTGCCCTGGGACGCGGGTGATTGTTGCTCTGGGACGCGGGTGATTGTTGCTCTGGTATGCGGGTGATTGTTGTTCTGCTCTGGGATGCGGGTGATTGTTGCTCTGGGATGCTGCCTAAACATTGAAATTTTCAACAATGTGCTCAGAGGCTCCCTCCTGTGTCCTATTCAGGGACAAACACAGTAAGAAGTCTGACAACACCAGGTTTAAATCCAACAAATTTATTTGATAGTAAACTCACAAGCTTTTGACCCTCTGGTCTTCGTCAGGCGAATGAGGTGTTCTGGTCTCAAACAGCACATAAAACAGCACAGACTAAAAGGGGACACGAGAAGACTTTGGCTGATAGGATCAAGGAGAATCCTAAAGCTTTCTTTAGATATGTTAAGAATAGAAGATTGGTTAGGGCAAGATTAGGGCCAGTCAGAGACAGCAGTGGGAAGTTGTGCGTGGAGCCTGAAAAGATTGGAGAGGTGAGATTGGAAAGATGATAAGATGAGTAAAATATTAAACTCCAGTTCTAAACCAGGAAATGAAAGAATGCGGAATGTAGTGTTACAGGCATAGCTAGGTTGTAGAGAAAGATCAACTTAATGCAAGGTAAGTCCATTCAAAGATCTAACAGCAGAAGGGAAGAAGCTTTCTTGAACCAGCTGGTACATGACCTCAGACTTTTGTATCTTTTTCCCAGCGGAAAATGGTGGAAGAGAGAATGTCCGGGGTGCGTGGGATCCTTAATTATGTAGCGGGAAATGTAGATAAAATCAATGGGTGGGTGACAGGTTTACGTGATGGACTGGGCTTCATTCATGACCCCTTATGGTTTCTTGTGGTCTTGGACAGAGCAGGAGCCATACCAAGCTGTGGGAATACAACCAGAAAAAATGCTCTTGTGTGAGGCCTGGCTGTACTCATAGAACATTACAGCGCAGAACAGGCCCTTCGGCCTTCGATGTTGCGCCGACCAATTAAGAAAAAGCAATGACCCTCTAACCTAAACCATTCCCTTTTCATCCATAAACTTATCTACTAACCTCTTAAACGCCACTAAACTTGGCGCATCTACAACTGCAGCAGGCAGGGCATTCCATACCCTTACCACCCTCTGGGTAAAGAACCTACCTCTGACATCCGTCCTATAACTACCACCCCTTAATTTAAAGCTATGTCCCCTCGTGCTAGCTTTCTCCATCCTAGGAAAAAGGCTATCACTGTCCACCCTATCTAAACCTCTAATCATCAGATAGACTTGTTGAGTGAGGGACAGAAGCGATGTAGAAAATGGAGGTGTAAGTATGGGTAAAACCATACCTCCAGCAGCCGGCCTTTATAATAGTTAAAGATAGTGGAAGAGACCTGATTAATTGTTTGAACTGCAATCATTTAATTAATGGGCAGGAGAAAACTGTACTGGACAAAAATCACACGGGAAAGAGAAGAATCTTAGTGAACTTGCTGAGGAAAGAGTGCCTCCCTGAATGGATCCCTCTCTCTCTTGACTTTACCTAAAATTGGGTGTGGCTGTCAGCCTGTAGCCAGACAACCCTGAGCTGTGTGAAACTGGTCTGCATTCGGAGCTGCAAAGCTGAGGCCAGTTCATGAGAACTCCCAGATACCCACCGAGGAAATCCTGATCGACAACTTTGAGATTCTGCAAACTTTATCCTTTGTTTAATAAGATTCATCCTCTAAAGCCCAAAAGAGACTTTTTTTGTCCTTTGTTTAGAACATAGAACATTACAGGCCCTTCGGCCCACAAGTTGCGCCGATCATATCCATACCTATCAGGCCTATCTATAACTCTCAATCCCATTAAATCCCATGTACTCATCGAGAAATCTGTTAAAAGACCCCAGCGAGTTTGCCTCTACCACCACTGACGGCAGCCAATTCCATTCACTCACCACCCTCTCAGTGAAAAACTTACCCCTGACATCTCCTCTGCACTTGCTCCCCAGCACTTTAAACCTGTGTCCTCTCGTAGTGACCATTTCAGTCCTGGGAAATAGCCTCCGAGAATCCACCCTATCTAATCCTCTCAACATTTTATAAACCTCTATCAGGTCGCCTCTCAATCTTCATTTGTCTGTGTATGTACGCGAAATTCTTCAGGAAAATAGATATTCAAGTTTCTCAATTTAAACTGTGTGGTGACCAATACTTGCAACTTGTTAAAAAAAGTTTGGTTTCTAATA
The DNA here is from genome assembly GCA_024679065.1 of Sphyrna mokarran. NCBI lineage: Eukaryota > Metazoa > Chordata > Chondrichthyes > Carcharhiniformes > Carcharhinidae > Sphyrna > Sphyrna mokarran. The sequence goes on from JAGIQG010000016.1 coordinate 74,686,422, forward strand.
AAGAATTGTTCTGAGTTTATTGAAATAAGCCTGGTTCAAAACTCCAATATGTTGAATACCAGAAGAGAAGGTGAATAATTGGTCATTTTTATGAGGAAATTTAAACTTTCAAATTGAGGATATAAGTAGTGGAATGTTGGAGCTATGGAATATGTACACTGTTCCCATTCTAGTTCCAACATTAGTTGCTCTTCTCCTTTGTGCAGGGCTCATTCCGAATCTACCCGAATGAAGAAGCAGAAGCTGATTTTAAGATCTTACAGGGGATCCCGAAGAATAGACCAATCAAAGTCCTTGTCAGAGTTTATGTGGTGAAAGTGAGTACACTTCTCACAAAATTGTGCAAACGTTCAGAAGCACCATGTTGGGATCATGGAGTGAAATGAAACCCTTTTAATCTATTTCTGTACAGATTTAACCTTCCAAAAAAAGCCTGAAGTAACAAAGAGTGGAATTTGGTGGCAGGGTATCATTTATTTGGGTGATGGATGGAGACCCCACTGCCTTCCCGACCTCACCCTGATGAAGACCTGTGGACAGCTTCTTACCCATCCTAGGGAGAGTTAATGCTCAATTAGGAGTCTTGCTCCACTGCCACTAGTGTTGACTTTGTAATGAGTGAGGGGGTTTCCTGCATTGCCATGCCGGTACCCTTAAGGTAAACCTTGTCAGGGTTGCTGGCTGTTTACCCATGGGGGCAGCCTCTTATTCAAAGGGGAGGGGGGAGAGCACTGCCCTTGCTGCCTCACCCCTCCCCATCCTTCTCCCATGATGATTTCCCACCTTTATTCATCTGTGGCCATTTAACCACCTTATTTCCTAGTCTGAGATGGAAACGGTCATATCAGGTGCCAGAGTTCTGGGCTTTCTAGAACCTTTTATGGGACGAGACTCTGAAAATCAAATGATAAGGACAGATGAAACCCTGACAGCCCTTTCCTGTGATACAATACCCACTCAGCACCCAGCCTGAGAAATGCCCCATTCGTGGGCACAGAAGTAAAACAAAAATTGTCTTATGAATATTTTTGTCAAATTTCTATGAATTTCTCTTCTTCAAGGCAACTAACCTTGCTCCTACTGACCCAAATGGAAAGTCTGACCCCTATATTGTGGTTAAAGTTGGTGAACAAATGCAGGACAGTAAGGATCGTTACATCCCCAAACAGCTGAATCCAGTTTTTGGAGAGTGAGTATTTAATGCAGGTTTATAGTTATGAAAATGCTACAGCAAAATAAAATAGTTTTGTTCATAATTTTGTTTGTTTTCTGTTATTTTTAGTAATTGTTCACTTCAGGAACAGCCTCAAAGTGGCTTCTGTCACTGACTGCATGAGAATGGTAAAATATACCAGGGTTACACAGCAATAGTTATTGACTGACAAGATAAATCTATTCAGAATAACTCTTCACAAACACAGACAGCTATTAAAGCATCTCGATCTATCAATCTGGTGTCCGACAGTCTTGTGGCTTCTCAAAAGAAGAATATATTTGAAAGTTTTTGAGTCGAATGATTGAGTTTATTGATGTCTCAGAAGCAGCTCTAAAGATAAACAGATATCTGATTGTGGTAGAGAGAAGCCAGTTACCTGAGAATTAGCCTGAATTGTTCAAGAGTCCACATGATTAATTTGAAATCAATTTGATGAAGTTCAAACTGCATAAAAGGGGGAAGATGATAGCCAAGAGAAGGGTGTCCACTCAAGGACAGTGGAAGGAATTTGTGGGTGGAGTCAGATGAGGTGGATAAAGTCCTTAATGAGAACTTTGCATCAATATTCACAAAGGGGAAGGACATGGAGGATGGTGAGTGTGAAAAGGAGGATGTTGACATTCTAAGAAATATTGAGATAAAAAGGGAGGAGGTGTTGGAGGTTTTGAAAAACATTAAGGTGGACAGATCCGCAGGGCCAGATAGGATCTGTCCCAGAATACTGAGAGGGGTGAGGGAAGAAATTGCTAAGGCCTTGGCCAAAATCTTTGTATCCTCTTTAGTCACAGGTGAGGTACCAGAAGATTAGAGTAGCTAGCATTGTTCAAAGAACAAAGAACATTGTTCTTTGGAAAACTGGGCGGAGAAACGGCAGATGAAATTTAATCCGGACAAATGTGAGGTGATGCATTTTGTTTGATCCAATTTAGGTGGGAGCTATAAAATAAATGTCGGAACGATCAGAAGCAAAGACACACAGAGATCTGGAAGTTCAGGTCCATAAATCCTTAAAAGTGGCAACAGAGGTAAAAAAGATAGTGAAAGTATATGGTATAATTGCCTTCATCGGATGGAGCATTGAGAATAAAAGTTGGCAAATTATGTTACACTTGTACAAACATTGGTTAGACTACATTGTATGAGTTGTATGAGTTATAGGACGGATATCAGAGGTAGGTTCTTTACTCAAAGAGTGATTAGGGAGTGGAATGCCCTGCCTGCAGCTGTTGTAGATGCGCCAAGTTTGGTGGCGTTTAAGAGGTTAGTTGATAAGTATATGGAAGAGAAGGGAATGGTTTAGTTTGGAGGGGCATTGCTTTTTTATTTTGGTCGGCACAACATCGAAGGCCGAAGGGCCTGTTCTGTGCTGTAATGTTCTATGTTCTATGTACATTTGGAATAATGTGCTATATTTTGGTCACCTCATTACTACTAGAAGGCTGTGGAGGCTTTGGAGAGAGATTTACCAGGATGCTGTCTGGTATGGAGGTATTAGCTATGAGGAGAGAATGAATAAACTGGGATTGTTCTCCTTGGAAAGATGAAGGATGAGGGGCAACTATGAGATGCATCGATAGGGTGAACATTTGGAAGCTTTTTCCTAGGCAGAAATGACAATTACAAGGGGGCACAAGTTCAAGTTAAGCACGGAAAGGTTTGGTAGAGATGTGCAGAGAAAGATTTTTTTACACAGAGGATGAGGAGGGCTTGGAATGCACTGCCAAGTGAGGTGGTTGAGGTAGTGATGTGAGCCACATTTAAGAATTATCTTGTTAGGCATATGAACAAATAGGAAATCGAGAGATAAGTGGTTGCTCTAGATAGGACAATGTGATCAGCACAAACGTGGAGGGCCGGAGGGCCTGTTCCTGTGAGCAAAGAACAAAAAAAAGTACAGCACTGGAACAGGCCCTTTGGCCCTCCAAGTCTGCACCGACCATGCTGCCTGACTGAACTAAAACCCTATACCCTTCTGGGGACCATATCCCTTTATTCCTATTCTATTTATACATTTATCAAGATGCTCCACTTTGGTAAAAATAATAGGAAGAGGGATTATTATTTAAAGGGTGAAAAGCTGCAGCATGCTAAGGTGCAGAGGGACCTGGGGGTCCTTGTGCACAAATTGCAAAAATCCAGTCTGCAGGTGCAACAGGTAATCAACAAGGCAAATGGAATGTTGGCCTTTATAGCGAGGGGGATAGAATATAAAAGCAGGAAAGTCTTGCTGCAACTGTACAGGGCACTGGTGAGGTTGCAACTGGAGTATGTGTGCAGTTTTGGTCACCGCATTTGCGAAAGGATATATTGGCCTTGGAGGGAATACAGAGAAAGTTCACTAGGCTGATACCGGAGATGACTCTTGTCAAATCCCGCTTGGAATACTGGGTGCAGTTCTGGTTGCTTCACTATAGGAAGGATGTGGAAGCTATTGAGAAGGTGCAGAGGAGATTTACAAGAATGTTGCCTGGATTGGGGAGCATGCCTTATGAAGATAGTTGAGGGAGCTAGGTCTCTTCTCCCTGGAGAGATGAAGGTTGAGAGGTGACCTGATAGAGATTTATAAGATGTTGAGAGGAATAGATAGAGTGGATTCTCGGAGGCAATTTCCCAGGACTGAAATGGTCACTACGAGAGGACACAGGTTTAAGGTGCTGAGGGGCAAGTACAGAGGAGATGTTAGAGCTAAGTTTTTCACTCAGAGGGTGGTGAGTGAATGGAATCGGTTGGCATCAGTGGTGGTAGAGGCGAACTCGTTGGGGTCTTTTAAGAGACTTCTGGATGAGTACATGGGATTTAATGGGATTGGGAGTTACAGATAGTTCTATGGCCTGGTAGGTATAGATATGATCAGCACAACTTGTGGGCTGAAGGGCCTGTTTGTGCTGTAGTGTTCTATTTCTATGTTCTATGAGGAAGTTAGGCTATGAAGAGAGATTGAGTAGACTGGATTTCTACTTGTTAGAGTTTAGAAGGCTGAGGGGGGGATCTTATAGAGACTTACAAGATAATGAAGGGACTAGATAGGGTAGAGGTAGAGAGATTCTTCCCGCTTAGGAAGACTAGCAGAACTAGAGGATACAGCCTCAAAATAAGGAGGGGTTAGGGGCAGATTAAATCTGAGCTGAGGAGGAACTTCTTCACACAAAGGATAGTGAGTCTCTGGAAGTGTTACATAGAACATTACAGCACAGAACAGGCCCTTCGGCCTTTGATGTTGCGCCGACCAATATAAAAAGCAATGCCCCTCCAAACTAAACCATTCCCTTCTCTTCCATATACTTATCAACTAAGCTCTTAAACGCCACCAAACTTGGCGCATCTACAACTGCTGCAGGCAGGGCATTCCACTCCGAACCACCCTTTGGGTAAAGAACCTGCCTCTGATATCCGTCCTATAACTATCACCCCTTAATTTAAAGCTGTGTCCCCTCGTGCTAGCTTTCTCCATCCTAGGAAAAAAGGCTATCACTGTCCACCCTATCTAAACCTCTAATCATCTTATATGTTTCGATTAGGTCCCCTCTTAGCCACCTCCTTTCTAACGAAAACAACCTCAAATCCCTCAGCCTCTCTCATAAGACCTGCCCTCCATACCAGGCAACATCCTGGTAAACCTCCTCTGTACCCTCTCCAATGCCTCCACATCTTTCTTATAATGCGGGGACCAGAACTGCACACAATACTCCAAGTGCGGCCGCACTAGAGTTTTGTACAGTTGCAACATGACGTTGCGGCTCGAAATTCAATCCCCCTACCAATAAAAGCTAAGACTCCGTATGCCTTCTTAACAACCTTCTCGACTTGACTGCCTACTTTCAGGGATCTATGCACATACACACCAAGATCCCTCTGTTCATCAAGACTACTAAGAATCCTACCATTAGCCCTATACTCTACACATTTATTATTTCTGCCATAGTGCATTACCTCACACTTTTCCACATTAAACTCCATTTGCCACCTCTCGGCCCAGCTCTGCAACTTGTCCAAGTCCCTCTGCAAACTATAACACCCCTCTTCACTATCTACCACTCCACCGACTTTAGTGTCATCTGCAAATTTACTAATCCATCCTTCAATACCCTCATCCAGATCATTTATAAAAATTACAAACAGCCGGGGCCCCAAAACAGACCCCTGAGGTACACCACTTGTCACCGAACTCCACGATGAATATCTCCCATCAACCACCACCCTCTGTCTTCTATCTGCTAGCCAATTCCTAACCCAATTAGCTAAATCACCCTCTATCCCATACATCTGCATTTTCTGCAGAAGTCTTCCATGGGCCACCTTATCAAACGCCTTACTAAAGTCCATATATACCACATCAACCGCCTTACCCCCATCCACCTCTTTGGTCACTTTTTCAAAAAACTCAATGAGGTTAGTAAGGCACGACCTACCCTTCACAAAACCATGCTGACTATCCCCAATCAATTCATTTCTCTCTAAATAACTATAAATCCTATCCCTAATAATTCTTTCCAATACTTTGCCCACAACAGAAGTAAGACTCACTGGCCTATAATTCCCTGGAAGGTCTCTCTTCCCCTTCTTGAACAATGGGACCACATTCGCTATCCTCCAGTCCTCCAGAACCACACCCGTAACCAACGACGACCTGAAGATCAGAGCCAGAGGCTCTGCAATCTCCTCTCTTGCCTCCCAGAGAATCCTAGGGTAAATCCCGTCCGGCCCAGGGGTCTTATCCAACTTCAAACCCTCGAGAATATCTAGCACATCCTCCCTATCTACTTCAATACTTTCCAGTTTGCAACCCTGTACCTCAGTGTTCTCCATAACTACATTTACATCACCCTGCATGAATACCGAAGAGAAATATTTATTCAGTGCCTCTCCAATCTCTTCAGGCTCCACGCACAACTTCCCACTGCTGTCTATGACTGGCCCTAATCTTGTCCTAACCAATCTTCTATTCTTAACATATCTAAAGAAAGCTTTAGGATTCTCCCTAATCCTATCAGCCAAAGTCTTCTCATGTCCTCTCTTTGCTCTCCTCAATTCCCTCTTTAGCTCCCTCCTGGCTAATCTATAGCTATCCATTGCACTAACCGAGCCTTCAATCCTCATCCTGACATAAGCCTCCTTTTTTCCTTTTAACCAGCAAATCAACTTTTTTCGTACACCAAGGTTCTCTTACTCGACCACTTCCTCCTTGCCTGACAGGGACATACTTATCAAGGACTCGCAGCAGCTGCTCCTTGAATAAGCTCCACATTCCAGATGTTCCCAGTCCCTGTAGTTCCTAGTCCAATCTATGCACCCTAATTCTCTCCTGATGGCCTCATAATTACCCTTCCCCCAGCTATAACTACTGCCCCCAGCTTCATGCCTATCCCTATCCATCACTAAGGTGAACGTAACCGAATTGTGGTCACTATCACCAAAATGTTCACCAACTTCCAAGTCTAACACCTGGTCTGGCTCATTGCCCAGCACCAAATCTAATGTAGCCTCACCTCTAGTTGGCCTATCTACATACTGAGTTAAAAAACCTTCCTGCACACTTTGTACAAAAACTGACCCCTCTAATGAGCTAGAGCTATAGCTATTCCAATCAATATTAGTAAAGTTAAAGTCCCCCATAACAATTACCCTATTACTTTCACTCCTGACCAGAATTGACTTTGCAATCCTTTCCTCTACCTCTCTAGAACTTTTAGGAGGTCTATAAAAGACTCCCAACAGGGTGACCTCTCCTTTCCTGTTTCTAATCTCAGCCCATACTACCTCAACAGACAAGTCCTCATCAAACTTCTTTTCTGTCACTGTGATACAGTCTTTGACTAATAATGCCACTCCTCCCCCCCTTCTACCTCCTTCTCTACTCCGACTAAAGCATTTGAACCCTGGAACCTGCAACATCCATTCTTGTCCCTGCTCTACCCAAGTCTCTGAAATGGCCACAACATCGAAGTTCCAGGTACTGGTCCAAGCTGCAAGTTCCTCCCCCTTATTGCGAATACTCCTTGCATTAAAGTATACGCATTTCAAACCATGCCCTACCCCACCCGTATGCTGCTGTGTTTTACGGCTTTCCTCTATGACCCCCTTACTCTCATCCCTCTTAGCACCCCAACTATTCAGGATCCCACCCCCCCCCGAATCAGTTTAAAGCCCCCTGCATAGCCTTAGCAAATTTTCCCCCAAGATATTAGTTCCCCTCTGGTTCAGGTGTAGACCATCTCTCTTGTAGAGGTCCCACCTATCCCAGAATGAGTCCCAATTGTTCAGGAACCTGAACCCCTCCCTCCTGCACCATCCCCGCAGCCACGAGTTCAAACATTCCCTCTCTCTATTCTTCTCCAAACTATCCCTTGGCACAGGCAAGAGTCCAGAGATAACCACTCTGCCAGTTTTGGCCCTAAGCTTCCACCCCAACTCCATAAATTTCTGTTTAATATCCCCTTCCCTCGTCCTTCCTATATCATGTGTCCCTACATGAACTATGACTTGGGGTTGACTCCCCTCTCCCTTAAGAATCTTAAAAACCCGATCTGTGACATCCTGGACTCCAGCCCCTGGGAGGCAACACACCAGCCCTGAGTCACTTTTATTACTACTTACTCTCCTATCTGTCCCTCTAACTATGGAGTCTCCAATTACTAGGCCCAATCTCTTATTCTCCCTACCCACCTGAGCATTCTCAGCAGGCTCACCTCCAGAGACCTGCTCCCTTTGGTCCTCTCCAGTTGATTCTTCCTCAACTGTAGCCTCCAAGACAGAAAATTTGTTTTGGTGGGGAACAGCCCCAGGGGATTGTCTACCCGATTGCTTCTTACCCCTCCTCCTAATAGTTACCCACGAATCACTTTTAGGAGTGACTATCTCTTTGTCACTCCTGCCAATATCCTCCTCAACCCCTCGGATTATCCTGAGTTCCTCTAATTCCAGCTCCAGCTCCTTAACACGATCCTCAAGGAGCTGCAAATGGGCACACTTCCTGCAGGTATAATCAGCAGGAACACTACTGGTGTCCCTCGCCTCGTACATACTACAGGAGTTGCAACGGACTGCCTGCACTGCCATCCCTGATACTTTAATTTACTTTAAGGAGAGAGAGAAAAAAAAACTTCCCACACTCTTATATTATTAGGTTAGAGGAGGGGGGAGGGTGGGATACTCTACCTGTGTAGAGTATCGGGTTTCCTCTCTGGACCAATTTATAGAAGTCATGATATAAATTGGTGTTGCTAAATTCTTACTGAGTTCTTACCAATTTATAGAGACAGAGAAAACTACAACTACCGGCAGCCTCCTAGTGACGACTTCCGGTTTCTTGTTAGTTTAAATAAAAACGGCAAAAACTACCCCAACAAAACTGTTGGAGGCTACCTCGCTGAATATATTTAAGTTCACGGGCAGATAGGTTTCTGATAAACAAGGAAATTAACGATTATGGGGAGAAAGCGGGAAAATGGAACTGATCCACTTCAGATCAGCCATGATCTTATTAAATGGCAGGGCAGGCTCGAACGGCTAGATGGCCTACTCCTGCTCCTATTTTTTATGTTCTTATGTATCTGCTTCCACCACCTTCCCCAGCAATGAGTTCCAGACACTCACCATCCTCTATATAAAAAACTTGCCTCATACATCTCCTCTAAACCTTGCCTCTTGCACATTAGAACCATGTCCCCTAGTAATTGACTTTTCCACCCTGGGAAAAAGCTTCTGACTATCTACTCTGTCCATGCCACTCATAATCTTGTAGACTTCCAACAGGTTGTCCCTTAACCCCTCTCATTCCAGTGACTACAAACAAGTTTCTCCAACCTCTCCTCATAGCAGATGCCCTCCATACCAGGCAACATCCTGGTAAATCTTTCCGGTATCCTCTCCAAAACCTCCACATCCTTCTGGTAGTATGGCGTGCAGAATTGAACACTATATTCCAATATGGCCTAACTAAGGTGCTATAAAGCTACCACAAGACTTGCCAGTTTTTAAACTCAACGCCCTGGCTGATGAAGGCCAGCATGCCATACGCCTTCTTAATTGTCCACCTGAGTTGCCACCTTCAGGAAACTGTAGATGTGCACGCCTAGATCCCTCTGTGTTTCTAAGGACTCTAAGGGTTGTGGAGGATATTCAAAAATGAAATGGGGAGAGTACAGGCCCAACATGTTCCCTGTAGGGTAATAGAAAGGTGTAACGAAACCAGAGAACAGTGGATGGCCAGAGATACTGAGGATACAAAGAAGAAAAAGAGAGGCTTTTAACAAGTATAAGGGCAGCAAGTCTGCAGAGGTATTAGTAGAATACAGAAAATGCAGGATGGAGTTTAAAAAACCAATTAGGAGAACAGAAAGAATTTGAGAAAGCTCTGGCTGGTAAAAGTAGGGAAAATCCTAAGATATTCTGTAAATACATCAATGGGAAGAGAATAACCAGAAAAAGAGTAGGGCCCATTAGGGACCAAAGGGGAGATCTGTGGGTAGAGACAGATGACATTGATGGGGCATTAAATGAATATTTTATATCTGTGTTCACCCACAAGAATGAGTAGGTAGTTATGGAACTGGGAGAGAGACTGAGGTTCTAGAGCAAATTGCTGTAAGGAGTGACAAGGTATTGGCAGGTTTAAACATGGACAGATTTTCAGGTCTGGATGACTTGTGTCCCAGGCTGTTGTGGGAGGAGAGGGAGGAAATTTCAGGGACTTTGACCCAAATATTTTATTCCTCTCTGGCCACCAAATTACAGGAATTAATGGAGAAGATTCTTAGGGACAGAATGTACTCACATCTGGAAGAGAATAAGCTTATTAGCAATGGGCAGCACAGTTTTGTGAAGGGTTCACATCTCACAAACATAATTGAATTCTTCAAGGAAGTGACAAGAAAAATTGGCCAGGGCAGTGGATGTTGTATACATGGACTTTAGTAAAGCCTTTGATAAGATTCCTCGTGGCAGGCTGATATAGAAGGTGAAGTCAAATGAGATCCAAAATGAGCTGATAAGATGGATGCAAATCTGGTTTGAGCACAGAAAGCAGAATAGCAGTGAAAAGGTCCTTTTTTTAACAGGAGGTCTGTGACAAGAGATGTTCCACAAGTAAGGATGGGGCCTCTGTTGGTAATGTATATAAATGATTTGGAGGAAAATATAAATTAGTAAATTTGCAGATGACACAAAAGTTGGACGTGTAGCGGATAGTGAGGAGGATTGTCAAAGGGTACAGCAGGATATAAATCAGCTGAAGACCTAGGCCAAGAGATGGCAGACGTAACCTAACCTGGACAAATGTGGGATGATGCAACTTGGAAGGTCTACTACAGAAGGAAAGTATACATAAATGATAGAGCCCTTAGAAATGTTAGCATACAGAGGGCTCTAGGTATACAGATCCATAGTTTCCTAAAGGTGGTAACTTTGGTGGATAAGGTGATCAAGAAGGCGTATGGCATACTGGCCTTCATCGACTGGGGTATAGAGCATAGGAATTGGAACATAATGTTGCAGCTGTATAAGACTTTGGTTAGGCTGCATTTGGAGGATTGGAAGGATGCATAAGAGATTTACCTGGATATTGCCTGGTTTGGAGGATATGGTCTACGAAGAAAGATTGAACAAACTTGGATTGTTTTCGTTGGAGTATCAGAGGATGAGGTGGAACCTGTTAGATGTTTATAAGATTATGTCAAACTTGGATGGAGTGAATAATCAAAATCTTTTTTCTCATGATTAAAGGGTCAGTTACTCAGGTGCATAGCTTGAAAGTGAGGGGAAAAGCTTAAAAGAGACGTATGGAGCAGGTTTTTCACACACAGGGTGATGAGTGCCTGAAAACTGCTACCGGAGGAGGTGGTGGATAGATACATGAATAGGCAGGAAATAGAGGGATTGGGACTATGTAGAGGCAAGGAAATATTAGATTAGAGAGACAGCTGTGTGCTAAAGAACAAAGACAAAGAAAAATACAGCACAAGAACAGTCCCTTTGGCCCTCCAAGCTTGGGCCAATCATGATACCTGCCTAAACTAAAACTATTTGCACTTAGAGTTCATATCCTTCCATTCCCATCCTTTTCATGTATTCAGCTAGTTGCCCCTTAAATTATGCTATTGTACCTGTTCCCATCTCTCCCTGGGCAGTGTGTTCCAGACATTCACCACCCTTTGTGAAAAGAACTTGCCTCGCATATCTCCTCTAAACTTTTCCCCACACCACATTCTGTTTGCCATACTACCAGAAGAATTTGGAGCTTTGGAGAGGGTACAAAAGAAGTTTACCTTAAACTTATGTCCCCTAGTACTTGATTTTTCTACCCTAGGAAAGAGCTTCTGACTACCCATTCTGTCCAAGCCATTCATAATTTTGTAAATATCTGTCAGGTCACCCCTCGACCTCTGTTGCTCCAGTGAGAACAAACAGAGTTTATCCAAATTCTCCTCGTAGCTAATACCCTCCAAACCAGGCAACAACCTCTTATGTACCCTCTCCAAAGCTTCCACATCCTTCTGGTAGTGTGACACCAGAATTGTACATAACATTCTAAATGAGTTAACTAAGTTTTGTACAACTGCAGCATGACCTGTGAATTTTTATAATCAATGCCTGACAGATAGAACATAGAACATAGAACAATACAGCACAGAATAGGCCCTTCGGCCTTCGATGTTGTGCCGACCAAAATAAAAAGCAATGCCCCTCCAAACTAAACCATTCCCTTCTCTTCCATATACTTATCAATTAACCTCTTAAACGCCACCAAACTTGGCGCATCTACAACAGCTGCAGGCAGGGCATTCCACTCCCTAATCACTCTTTGAGTAAAGAACCTACCTCTGATATCCGTCCTATAACTCATACCCCTTAATTTAAAGCTGTGTCCCCTCGTGCTAGCTTTCTCCATCCTAGGAAAAAGGCTATCACTGTCCACCCTATCTAAACCTCTAATCATCTTATATGCTTCAATAAGATCCCCTCTTAGCCGCCTCCTTTCTAACGAAAACAACCTCAAATCCTTCAACCTCTCTTCATAGGACCTGCCCTCCATACCAGGCAACATCCTGGTAAACCTCCTCTGTACCCTCTCCAATGCCTCCACATCTTTCTTATAATGTGGCGACCAGAACTGCACACAATACTCCAAGTGCGGCCGCACTAGAGTTTTGTACAGTTGCAACATGATGCTGCGGCTCCTAAATTCAATCCCCCTACCAATAAAAGCTAAGACTCCATATGCCTTCTTAACAACTTTATCCACTTGACTGCCTACTTTCAGGGATCTATTGACACATACACCAAGATCCTTCTGTTCCTCAACACTATTAAGAGCCCTACCATTAGCCCTATACTCTACACATTTATTGTTCCTGCCAAAGTGCATTACCTCACACTTTTCCACATTAAACTCCATTTGCCACCTCTCGGCCCAGCTCTGCAACTTGTCCAAGTCACTCTGTAAACTATAACACCCTCTTCACTATCTACCACTCCACCAACTTTAGTATCATCTGCAAATTTACTGATCCATCCCTCAATACCCTCATCCAGATCATTTATAAAAATTACAAACAGCAGGGGCCCCAAAACAGACCCCTGAGGCACACCACTCGTCACCGAACTCCACGATGAATATCTCCCATCAACCACCACCCTCTGTCTTCTATCTGCCAGCCAATTTCTAATCCAATTAGCTAAATCACCCTCTATTCCACACATCTGCATTTTCTGTAGAAGTCTTCCATGGGCCACCTTATCAAACGCCTTACTAAAGTCCATATATACTACATCAACCGCCTTACCCCCATCCACCTCTCTGGTCACTTTCTCAAAAAACTCAATGAGGTTAGTAAGGCATGACCTACCCTTCACGAAACCATGCTGACTATCCCCAATCAATTCATTTCTCTCTAAATAACTATAAATCCTATCCCTAATAATTCTCTCCAATACCTTGCCCACAACAGAAGTAAGACTCACTGGCCTATAATTCCCTAGAAGGTCTCTCTTCCCCTTCTTAAACAATGGGACCACATTCGCTATCCTCCAGTCCTCCGGAACCACACCCGTAACCAACGAGGACCTGAAGATCAGAGCCAGAGGCTCTGCAATCTCCTCTCTTGCCTCCCAGAGAATCCTAGGGTAAATCCCGTCCGGCCCAGGGGACTTATCCAACTTCAAACCCTCGAGAATTTCTAACACATCCTCCCTATCTACTACAATACTCCCCAATTTGCAACCCTGTACCTCAGTGCTCTCCATAGCTACATTTCCAGATGAAGGCAAGCATGCCGTATGCCTTGACTACCTTATCCGCTTGCGTTGCCACTTTCAATAATCGGTGAACATGCATGTCTAGATATCTCTGCCTGTCAATATTCTTAAAGAGTTCTACCATTTGCTATAACCTCTGACAATCTCCTTCACTATCTGTAATGCCACTAATTTTTATATTGTCTGCAAACTTACTAATCAAACTAGCTATATTTTCCTCCAAATCATTTATGTATACTATGAACAACAAAGGACCCAACTCTTACCTCTGTGAAACACCGCTAGTCACAGCCCTCCATTCAGAAACATACTCTTCTACTACAACCCTCTGTCTTATATGACCAAGTCAATTCTGTATCCATCTTGCCAGCTCTCCTCTGATCCCATGTGATTTCACCTTTCGTATCAGTTTACATGAGGGACCTTGACAAAGGCGCTACTGAAGCCCATGTATACAACATCCACAGCCGCTCCCTCATCTATTATTTTCGTCACTTCCTTGAAAAACTCGATCAAGTCAGTGAGGTATGATCACTCCTTCATAAAACTATGATGTCTATCACTACTAAGTAAACTGGTTACCAGATGTGAATAAATCCTGTCCTGAAGAATCTTAGGACGTAGAACACTATAGCACAAACAGGTCCTTTGGCCCACAAGTTGCACCGATTATATCCATACTTACCAGGCCTACCTATAACTCGCGATCCCATTAAATCCCATGTACTCATCCAGAAGTCTCTCAAAAGACCCCAGCAAGTTCACCTCTGTCACCATTGACGGCAGCCGATTCCATTCACTTACCACCCTCTGATATCTCCTCTGTACCTGCCTCCCAGCACCTTAAACCCGTGTCCTCTCATAGCGACCATTTCAGCCCTGGGAAATAGCCTCCGAAAATCCACCCTATCTATTCCTCTCAACATCTTATAAACCTCTGTCAGGTCATTTCTCATCCTTTGTTTCTCCAGGGAGAAGAGACCTAGCTCCCCCAACCTATTCTCTTAAGGGATGCCTCCCAATCCAGGCAACATCCTTGTAATCCAGAATCTTTTCCAACAATTTCCAATATTGTTCTTTGTTCTTACAAGCTTGTCAGAAAGTATATTCTTGAATGAAGTTAAATAGATTGTTTTTTATATTTTTTAAGATATTAACAGATTCTCTGGTGCCACTCATACAAATGCAGTCAGTTTGATACACCAAGTAATTGCAAATATTTTAACCTTGAATTCCTTCATTACAATGTGAATGAAATCTTTAATTGCTTTAATTAACAAGTATATTGTTCTGAAATGTTCTCAGAGTATTTGAAATGACCGTTGCATTTCCGATGGAGACAGAGCTCACGGTTTCAATATTTGATCACGATATGGTTGGAAAGGATGATCTGATTGGAGAAACAAAACTTGATCTGGAGAATCGATACTACAGCAAACATCGAGCTCAGTGTGGATTGCCAGCGCAATATGAAGCGTAAGTACATCTTAAAATGAGCATATCAACCTTCCAACGTAAATCTGTGAGATAAATCAGAACCCTATATCTATGTCTGAACTGGGGAGACATTAAACAGCAGCACAATTCACTTCTCAGAAAACAGTTTCATTAAATTTTAACACAATAGTGAGAAAATTGGATAATAATTTGTTGCTTTCATTCAGAGGCCACAGGTTTCCATTCACACTGCTCTTAGCACAGTGATAGGCAACCGCAGCTAGTGAGTGGTTGCATGAGGGGCCCTTTTCCAACTCAGTAGGCCGTAAGATTGAAATCAGGCATGTTTGCTCACCATGATCCCATGGATAAGATTAAATACATTTAATACATGCTGAATATTTCATAAGTTATAGAAAATGCTTCATTATTTATTTATTAATCGAACCGTCAGAACTTTAAGTATATAAAAACTTTAAGTATTAAGTTTAGACTTAATTATCTCGTGAATATGTCAATCCCTGTCTTTGGCTCAAGAATCTTTCATTTTTCATGTAGCATTTGCTTATTTGGGAGCAGGATTGGTTGAACAATTGGTTGAGTCTTCTACGCAATTGTTTTTTTCATATTTGAAGCCTCAGAAACAGAGAGTCTGGGTCAGTCATTCCTGCCGAATTCCGAACCTTGGCCACAAACATTGCCACAATGTCATTATCAGCAGTTCCCAAGATTTTAACCCCTGAATAGTATTACTGTGAGGCAGGAGTAAAGCCTGACTTTTTGCGTAAATATTTGGTCTCAAAATCTTGTCTTTCAAAGGAGTATGATATTTAATGCTGGATGAGGAACAACTAAAGAGTGTTTATTCACAGTCAGTGAGAGGTTTTAGTAACAAAATTAGGGCTGGAGAAGTTGAGTTGTTCCCTGAGGAGCAAAGGAGATTGAGGTATAATTTGAAAGAGATGTACAAGATTGTAACAGGTTTAGGTAATATGTAACGACACAGAGGAATTTGGGGTCCTAATCTCAGAGTAAGGCAGGCTCACCCATTTAATACAGAGATGAGGAGATAATTTTAGAGAGGAGCTGAAGGGAATCAGCATTAGTAGAGCAATGGTTTTGGGGAAATTGATGGGATTGAGGGTGGATAAATCTCCAAGTGCTGATAATCTTCATCCCATCATATTTTAGTAAAACGTTTGACAAAGTCCCTCATGGCAGGCTGGTGCAAAAGGTTAAATCTCACAGGATAAAAGGTGAGCTAGCTAGATGGGTGGAGAACTGGCTTGGCCACAGAAGACAGAGGGTAGCAGTGGAAGGGTCTTTTTCCAGCTGGAGGTCTGTGACCAGTGGTGTTCTGCAGGGCTGTGTACTGGGATCTCTGATGTTTGTGATATATAGAAATGATTTGGAAGAAGGTGTAACTGGTGTGATCAGTAAGTTTGCAGATGACACAAAGATTGCTGGACTTGCGGATAGTGATGAACATTGTCGGAGAATACAGCAGGATATAGATAGGCTGGAAAATTGGGCGGAGAAATGGCAGATAGAATTTAATCCAGATAAATGTGAAGTGATGCATTTTGGTAGATCTAATATAGGGGAAAGCTATACAATAAATGGCAGAACCATTAGGAGTGTAGACACACAGAGGGACCTGGGGGTACAAGTCCACAGATCCCTAAAGGTGGCAGCACAGGTGGAGAGGGTGGTGAAGAAGGCATATGGCATGCTTGCCTTTATAGGATGGGGTATTGAGTATAAAAGTTGGCATGTGATGTTTCAGCTGTATAGAACATTGGTTAGGCCACATTAGGAGGACTACATCCAGTTCTGGTCACCGCACTACCAGAAGGACATGGAGTCTTTGGAGAGAGTGCAGAAAAGGTTTACCAGGATGTTGCCTAATATGGAGGGTCTTAGCGTTGAGGAGAGATTGGGTAAACTGGGGTTATTCTCCCTGGAAAGATGGAGGATGAAGGGTGACCTAATAGAGGTGTATAAAATTAGGAATGGTATAGAAGGGTGAATAGTGGAAAGCTTTTTCCGAGGTCAGAAGTGACGATCACGAGGGGTCACAAGTTCAAGGTTAAGGGGGCAAGAATATCAGAGGGATGTATTTTACACAGAGAGTGGTGGGGACTGCCAAGCAGGGTGGTTGAAGCAGATATGCTGGGATTGTTTAAGACTTATCTAGATAGCCATATGATCAGACTGGGAATAGAGGGATACAAATGAATGATCTAGTTTGGCGCATGAGCGGCGCATGTTTGGAGGGCCGAAAAGCCTGTTCCTGTGCTGTACTGTTCTTTGTTCGAAGTAAAATTGGCATTGGAAATAGTAGATCCATTGGTGGCTATTTTCCAAAATACTTTGCTGTCTGAAATAGTCCCTACAGATTGGAGAATAGATAATGTAAGTCCACTATTTATAAAGGGAGTAGAGAGAAAACAGGGAACTATATATAAATCTTTACTCAGAGGGTAGTAAGGGATGAAATGCCCTGCCTGCAGCAGTTGTGGACTCGCCAACTTTAAGGGCGTTCAAATGGTCAGTGGATAGGCATATATGGGTAAGATTGGAATAGTTTAGGTTAGAGGGTCATTAGATTGGTTCCACTAGTCAGCACAACATCGAGGGCTGAAGGGCCTGTACTGCGCTGTAATGTTCTATGTTCTATAGAATCACAGAGGCTTACAGCATGGAATCAGGCCCTTTGGCCCAACCTGTCCATGCTGCCGTTTTTTTTAAAACCCCTAAGCTAATCCCAATTGCCCACTTTTGGCCTGTATCCTTCCACACTCATCGTACCCATGTAATGATTTTTAAAAGATAAAATTATACTTGCCTCTACTACTGTCTCTGGTTCGGACACTCACCACCCTTTGTGTGAAAAAACTGTGCCTTTGCTCACTTCTGTTTCTCTCTTCTCTCGCCTTAAATCTATGTCCTATAGTTTTAGACTCCCCTACCTTTGGGAAAAGATATTGACTATCTACCTTGTCTATGTCCCTCATTATTTTATAGACCTCTATAAGGTCACCCTTCAGTCCCAGAGAGATAAGTTCCAGTCTATTCAGCCTCTTCTTATAACTCAATCCATCAAGTCCTGGTATCATTCTGATAAATCTTTGCTGCACTCTTTTTAGTTTAATAATATCCTTTCTACAATAGGGTGACCAGAATTGCACACAGTATCCCAAGTGTGGCCTTACCAATGTTTTGTTCATCTTCAACAAGACAAGTCAACTCCTGTATTCAATGTTCTGACCAACAAAACCAAGCCTGCTGAATGCCTCTTCACTTTGTCCACCTGTAACTCCACTTTCAAGGAAGTATAAACTTTCTTCACTGTCCACTATGCCACCAATTTTGAACCAGTGAGCCTAACATCAGTATTGGGGAAGTTGCTAGAGTCCAATATTAAGAATTTCATAGCTCAGCGTTTGGAAGACAGTGGTATAACCAGACAAAGTCAGCATGGATTTACCAAAGAGAAATTATGCTTGACAAATCTATTAGAATTCTTTGAGCATGTAACTAGTAGAGTTGACCAAGGGAACCAGTGCATGTGGTTTATTTAGACTTTCAGAAGGCATTGACGGAGTCTCATATGACAGACTACTATGTAAAGTTAACATGCATGGAATTGTGAATAGTGTTTTGGGATGAATAGAAAGCTGATTAGCAGATAGGAAGCAAAGAGTTGGCATAAATGTGTCTTTTTCTAATTGACTATTGGAGTTCCGCAGGGATCTGTGCTAGGACCCCAACTATTCACATTATATATTGGTGATTTGGAAAAGGAAACTAAGGTAAAGTTTATTTATTAGTCACAAGTAAGGCTTACATTAACACTGCAATGAAATTACTGTGAAATTCCTCTAATCACCACAATCCGGCACCTGTTTGGATCAATGCACCTAACCAGCACATCTTTCAGAATGTGGGAGGAAACTGGCGCTCTGAGAGGAAACCCATGCAGACATGGGGAGAATGTACAAACTCCACATAGACAGTGACCCAAGCCAGGAATTGAACCCGGGTCCCTGGCACTGTGAAGCAGCAGTGCTAACCACATGCTATCGTGCTGCCTCAACTAAATGTACAATCTCCAAGTTTGCAGATGATACAAAGTTGGTGGGAGGGTGAGCTATGAGGAGGATGCAGAGACGATTTAGCATGGTTTAGACAGGCTGAGTGAGTGACACATGCATGGCAGATGTAGTATGTGGATTGAGGTTCAGTAGCAATAACAGGAAGGCAGATTATTATTTGAATTGGTATAAGTTGAGAGAGGTGGATACTCAACGAGAACTTGGAATCCTCATGCATCAATTGCTGAAAGTAAGCGTGAAGGTATAGCAGGCAGTAAAAAAAGGCAAATAGAATGTTGGCCTTCATAGCGAGAAGATTTGTGTATAAGAAAAAGGAAAGGTTCATTATCATGTCATGTGAATAGCTTTTTGGCATCTTATAAAAACACAACTATGTTGACATGCATAACTGCTCTTAAAGGGAAAGCTGAGAACTACATTTGATTTATTATTACCTCTTCCTGAAACTTCAGAGATAGTAGAGCATCAACAACAATCTCAAGTTGCTAGAGGAGAAGTAAGAGCAAAACAACACTCATTTCAAGAGGAGATCGAGTGTTAGCAAGTAATTCTGCCATGATTGAGAATTGGGTACCAGACATAGTTTTAACAAAAACAGATTCAATTTCTGACACAGTTCAAACTGAAGATGAATTACTTTGGTGACACCACGCTGACTAGTTGTTGTCATCTTGAAATGATTTCTCCTAATCATCTTCAGAAGGACTTTAGTAAGGTGTTTGACAAGGTTCCACATGGCAGACTGATACAAAAGCTAAAATCAGATGGGATTCAGTTGAACTGGCTGAAAGTATGGGTTAGGTTGATTGGCCATGGTGGATTGATTTTTGTATCAGGGAGATTAGCAAGATAAATGTGTAGAGTTACATGTACAGGGCCTGGGTGAGATTGTGGTTAGTATGGACTCAATAGGCCAAATGGCCTCCTTTTGGACTGTAGGGATTCTATATAAAGTATTAAACCAACCTTTTCAATAATAATATAGTTAAAATGACTTCCTTGACAGTTTGAAAATGATTGACTTTTAAAAACTAAATTTGACTGCCCAGAATCTGTCTATAGTATTTAATTGATAACAATTGACAGGGACCTTTACTCTGTTATGTTGAATTAGTTTCAGACCAAGCAGCAAATGTGAACTGAGTTTCTCAGCTAAATGCTTTGATTGTGTACTTTACTGTCTGATTCACAGTGAAGGTTACAATGCCTGGCGAGACTGCCTGAAGCCCACCCAGATCTTAATAAAACTCTGTAAAGATTTACAGTTATCAGATCCTGAATACAGGATTGATGAAGTGAAAGTCAACAACAAGATATTCAAGATGCCCAATGAGCCACAAACAACGGGTAAGATTTGTTCCTGTTTGGATTTTTTTTTCGCTTCCATTAATTTGAAGTTAATTCCACACAAATGCATTGAATGAAGTTACGATGTGGAACCTTCGATTTGAGTTGTCTATACAGAGATCTGGAGAACATGCAACACAAACATTGTCGGTCAGGTATTTATTTTTCAAATAGGATGGAAGAAGCAGAAAATTCTACTGGAAAACAGTGAATTTCCAGCATGATTTTTGGGGAATTTTCTGGATCATTATGATTTAGGACCAACAAATGTAGAGGCGATTTAGCAGAATGGTTCCAGGGATTAGGGGATTTTAGCTGCAAGATGAGGTTGGAGAAGCTGGAGTTCTCTTTGGAATAAAGGAGATTTAGAAGAGATTTGTTAGTAGTATACTAACAAATATACTATTTGTATATTTGTTAGTATACTAACAAATATACAAATATTATAATGATAATGATATAATTATAATTATAATGAAACTTATAATGATAAGTTTCGATAATATAGACAAAGAAGAGTTGTTTTAGATAGTTCAGGGACAAGCAGTACAGATTTCAGGTTCGAAGGGAAAAGATGCAAGCAGAGATGTGAGGAAGGGTGTTTCTGCATAGTGCGTGGTAATGACCTAGGACTCAATGTTCACGAGGGTAGTGAAACCAGAGAATCAATCATTTCAAACAAAAATTGAATGGAGCACTTGAGGAAATATTTATAACACTTCAAGGATAGAACATGTAATTGGGACTGACTTGATTGCTGTCCACAGAACTTGCATGGTTCGATAGACTGAATGTTGCATAATGATTGTATGACTCCATACAAAAAGACCATGCTATAAATTGCCAGAGGTGAAGGATAAAACTGCAACTTATTCTTTATATACTAACAAGTTTAAACTTACAGAGACACTCTATATAGTTTGCACCTTCATGCAACAACTACACTTGCAATTTAGAATCCAGCAAAGGAGGGCCAAGAAAGTGGTCAAGGGGAACGAGAATCTGAATACAAACAAGCGAGAGACACCAACTGTAGACTCTTCTTTAGTTATGTAAAAGGAAAAGATTAGCAAAGTTAAACTGGAGGCCTGTGACCAGTGTGTGCCTCAGGGATCAGTGCTGGATCCATTGTTATTTGTCATTTATATTAATGATTTGGATGAGGATATAGGAGGCATAGTTAATAAGTTTGCAGATAACATTAAGATTGGTGGCATAGTGGACAGTGAAGAAAGTTATCATGGACTGCAACAGGTTCTTGATCAATTGGGCCAGTGGGCTGATGAATGGCAGGTGGTGTTTAATTTAGACAAATGCGAGGAGATGCATTTTGGTAGACTGAACAAGGGGAAGACTTACTCAGTTAATGACAGGGCACTGGGGAGAGATATAGGAGTCCATGTTCATAGATGCTTGAAAGTGGAGTCACAGGTGAATAGAGTGATGAAGAAGGCATTCGGCATGCTTGGTTTCATCAGTCAGAACATTGAATATAGGAGTTGGAATGTCTTGTTGAGGTTATACAAGACATTGGTAAGGCCACACTTGGAATGCTGTGTACAGTTCTGGTCACCTATTATAGAAAGTGTATTATTAAACTAGAAAGAGTGCAGAAAAGATTTACTAGGATACTACTGGGACTTGATGGATTGAGTTATAAGGAGAGGCTGGATAGACTGGGACTTTTTTTTCCTAGAATGTAGGAGGCTGAGGAGTGATCTTATAGAAGTCTATAAAATAATGAAGGGCACAGATCAGCTAGATAGTCAACATCTTAGTTGATAAGTTTAGTTGATAAGTATATGGAAGAGAAGGGAATGGTTTAGTATGGAGGGGCATTGCTTTTTATATTGGTCGGCACAACATCAAAGGCCGAAGGGCCTGTTCTGTGCTGTAATGTTCTATGTTCTATCTTTTCCCAAAGGTAGTGCAGTCTAAAACTAGAGAGCATTGGTTTAAGGTGAGAGGGGAGAGATATAAAAGTGTCCAGACGGGCAATTTGTTCGCACAGAGGGTGGTGAGTGCCTGGAACAAGCTGCCAGAGGTAGTAGTAGAGATGGGTACAATTTTGTCTTTTAAAAAGCGTTTAGCTAGTTACATGGGTACAATGGGTATACAGGAATATGGGCCAAATGCAGGCAATTGGGATTCGTTTAGGGATTTTAAAAAATGAAAAAGCAGCGTGGACAGGTTGGGCCAAAGGGCCTGTTTCCATGCTGTAAACCTTTATGACTCTATAAAATCCATCACAGCCAGAAACAGGAGACTTTATATCAGAGAGCAGTAAAATGCAGAAAAACTTTCACTTTTGAGAAAGTGACCAGAGAGGTGGATGGGGGTAAGGCGGTTGATGTAGTATATATGGACTTTAGTAAGGCTTTTGATAAGGTGGCCCATGGAAGACTTCTACAGAACATGCAGATGTGTGGAATAGAGGGTGATTTAGCTAATTGGATTAGGAATTGGCTGGCAGATAGAAGACAGAGGGTGGTGGTTGATGGGAGATATTCATCGTGGAGTTCGGTGACGAGTGTTGTGCCTCAGGGGTCTGTTTTGGGGCCCCTGCTGTTTGTAATTTTTATAAATGATCTGGATGAGGGTATTGAGGATGGATCAGTAAATTTGCAGATGACACTAAAGTCGGTGGAGTGGTAGATAGTGAAGAGGGGTGTTATAGTTTACAGAGTGACTTGGACAAGTTGCAGAGCTGGGCCGAGAGTGGCAAATGGAGTTTAATGTGGAAAAGTGTGAGGTAATGCACTTTGGCAGGAACAATAAATGTGTAGAGTATAGGGCTAATGTAGGGCTCTTAATAGTGTTGAGGAACAGAAGGATCTTGGTGTATGTGTCAATAGATCCCTGAAAGTAGGCAGTCAAGTGGATAAATTTGTTAAGAAGGCTTATGGAGTCTTAGCTTTTATTGGTAGGGGGATTGAATTTAGGAGCCACAGCATCATGTTGCAGCTGTACAAAACTCTAGTGCGGCCGCACTTGGAGTATTGTGTGCAGTTCTGGTCGCCACATTATAAGAAAGATGTGGAGTCATTGGAGAGGGTACAGAGGAGGTTTACTAGGATGTTGCCTGGTATGGAGGGCAGGTCCTATGAAGAGAGGTTGAAGGATTTGAGGTTGTTTTCATTAGAAAGGAGGCGGCTAAGGGAGGATCTTATTGAAGCATATAAGATAATTAGAGGTTTGGATAGGGTGGACAGTGATAGCCTTTTTCCTAGGATGGAGAAAGCTAGCACGAGGGCACACAACTTTAAATTAAGGGGTATGAGTTATAGGACGGATATCAGAGGTAGGTTCTTTACTCAAAGAGTGATTAGGGAGTGGAATGCCCTGCCTGCAGCTGTTGTAGATGCGCCAAGTTTGGTGGCGTTTAAGAGGTTAGTTGATAAGTCTATGGATGAGAAGGGAATGGTTTAGTTAGGAGGGGCATTGCTTTTTATTTTGGTCGGCACAACATCGAAGGCCGAAGGGCCTGTTCTGTGCTGTATTGTTCTATGTTCTATGTTCTATATACAATTACTTTGTGCCTGTCCTCTTAGATGAAGACACTGAAAAATCTCCAAGAAATACTGGAGAGCCAAGAGGCTTGTGAAAACAAGGAATTGAAAGAAATTAGCATTAATGAAGAGGTCATGGTTGAAGAATTAATTGGATTGAAGATTGATAAATCCCCTGGACCAGATGAGTGACATCCTGGAGTGTAGAAGGAGGTCACTATAGAGATAGTAGATGTATTGATCTTTATCTTTCCAAATTCTATAGATTCTGGAAAGATTCCTGCGGAGTGGCCAGTAGCAAATGTAACCCCAATATTTAACAAGGGAAGGAGAAGGAGAATGAAGAATGAGCGACCTGTTAGTTTAATGTCTGTAGTAGGGCAGCTATTAGAATCTATTCTAAACACTTAATTAAATATTGGGAAAATGATGATATGATTGGGCAAAGTCATCTTTGACAAACCTGTGTTTCTAGAATAGATCATACTAATGGACATAGTATATTTGGGTTTTCTGGAGGCTTTTGATAAGGTCTCACACAGATTAATTGGTTAACAAACAGAAGGCAGAGAGTAGAATTAAAGGGTTATTTTTGGGGTGGCAGGACTGGTGCTTCACCTCCAACTGTTCACAATCTACATCAATGATTCAAATGTGGGACCAAACAGGGAGATCTTCCCCTATGCAGTATTTCCTGGTGACAAGGTGGCTCATTATTGGTTGGGAACTTGTGGTGCCACTGATATCTACAGGGTTTTGTGTGCTCTGCACTCTGTGCTGTTGTAGGGGAACATGAGTTGCCATGGGCAGGACTGGAAAACCTGCTGGTGGAAAGGGCTGGAAAATTTCAGACAAAATATTTCTGATATTGCAGATGAGTTAAAACAAGGTGGGAATGTGAGTTGTGAAGAAGATGCAAGAGGACTTGAACAGACTAAGTGA
Organism: Sphyrna mokarran; assembly: GCA_024679065.1. Classification (NCBI taxonomy): domain Eukaryota; kingdom Metazoa; phylum Chordata; class Chondrichthyes; order Carcharhiniformes; family Carcharhinidae; genus Sphyrna; species Sphyrna mokarran. Next base: position 74,711,243 of record JAGIQG010000016.1, read on the forward strand.
ATGGGCAAAAATGTGGCAGATGGAATATAATATGAATGAGAGTGAAATTACCTACTTTGCAGAAAAAACAGACAGGCAATATATCAATGGGGAGAGATTGGGGAGTATTAACTTTCAAAAGCACTTGAATATCCTTGTCCGGAAGTAACTAAAAACTAATATGTAGATGCCGCAATTAAAAATTGCTTTTAAGTTTTAGGAAGGCCTTCATTGCTAGAAGATTTGAGTTTATCAGTAAAGAATTCTTAATGTAATTGTACAGCCTTGATACTCCAAGATTTTATGTAATTCTTTATTTAATTTATCTGTGTCACTAGTAGGCTGACATTAACACTGCAATGAAGTTACTGTGAAAATCATGTTTGGCTACACTAAAGGAGAATTCGGCTTGGTTAGTGCATCCTAACCAGCACACATTAAGGGGTATGAGTTAATTAAGTTAATTAAAGGGTATGAGTTATAGGACGGATATCAGAGGTAGGTTCTTTACTCAAAGAGTGATTAGGGAGTGGAATGCCCTGCCTGCAGCTGTTGTAGATGCGCCAAGTTTGGTGGCGTTTAAGAGTTAATTGATAAGTATATGGAAGAGAAGGGAATGGTTTAGTTTGGAGGGGCATTGCTTTTTATTTTGGTCGGCACAACATCGAAGGCCGAAGGGCCTGTTCTGTGCTGTAATGTTCTATGTTCTACATGTCTTTCAAACTGTGGGAAGAAACCCACGCAGACACAGGAAGAATGTGCAGATTCCACAATGAGAGTGACCCAAGCTGGGAACTGAGCCTGGGTCCCTGGCGTGTGAGACAGCAGTTCTAACCACTGTGCAAACTGATTTATAAAAGAGGAAAAAACTATGAAAATACAAACCTTTCAAATCACATCAGTTACTGTGAAGTTAATGAAATCTTTCATTAGGACAAAGTGATGGATCAGTGGGCATGTTTCAGTCAATCAGAGAATTAGGATTTGTGAATGGTAAGCGTTGTTGTCCATTCCATGATAAATAACAAACAGTCTATTCCAGTTCTCTTCCCACACCCAGATACTGTCGATGGATGTTTTGATTTGATTTATTATCATCTTACCATCAGATGTATTAACATACAGTGTTTCTTGTGTGATATACAGACAAAACATACTGTTCATAGAGAAGGAAAGGAGAGAGTGCAGGATGTAGTGTTACAATCATAGCTAGGGTGTAGGGAAAAATCAACTTGGTGTGATGTCCATTCAGAATCTGACAGCAGCAGGGAAGAAGCTGTTCTTGAGTTGGCTGATACACGACTTCAGACTTCTATATCTTTATCCTGACGGAAGAAGGTGGAAGAGAGAATGTCCAGGGTGCTTGGGGTCCTTAATTATGCTGGCTGCTTTGCTGAGGCAATAGGAAGTGTAGACAGAGTCAGGATGAGAGACTGGTTTGCATGTTGGATTGGGCTACATTCATCACCTTTTGTAGTTCCTTGCAGTTTTGAGCAAAGCAGGAGCCAATCAGAAAGAATGCTTTCTATGATGCATCTGTAAAAGTTGGTGAGAGCCAACTTTCCTTGTCTTCTGAGGAAATTGAGGCATTGGTGTGTTTTTTTCACTATAGTGTTGGCGTGGAGGGACCAGGATAGGTTGCTGGTGATCTGGATATCTAAAAAGTTGAAACTCTCGAACCTTTCTACTTTGTCCCCATTGATAGAGAAAGGAGCATGTTCTCCTTTACGCTTCCTGAAATCGATGACAATCTCCTTTGTTTTGTTGACATCGAGGGAGAGATTATTGTTACTGCAGCAGTTCACCAGATTCTCTATCTCATTCCCGTACTCTGTCCTGTCATTGTTTGAGATCCAACCCATAACTATGGTGATGTTGTCAGCAAACCTGAAAATCGAGTTGGAGGGGAATTTGGCTACACTGACATAGATGTAGAAGGAGTTTGCATGTATGTAAATATCAACTCGCAGAAGATATCTGGAAAGATTCCACATGACAGATTATTCGCAAAAAAACCTAAAGTAGTTCTTAAATTTTGGAATGTGTAATTTGGGTGTTAGGGAGAGGGCTGGGATCTTTTGGAGAGAACATGAGGCTCAAAGCTCCCAGATTTTGAACCTTGAGTTTTGTTATGATGGACAATCAAAGCCAGTGATGATTTTTGTAGATAAGGAACTGTGGTGGATATTTGGAGTTAAAGTATCAACCTTCCAAAAAGGAATAGAATACCCCAACAGGTTCAAATGGCTGAATAGTTCCTCCTGTTCCAAAGTGCTATACGTTTCATTATTCTAAGATCCTAACATATTGACAAAAACATGTATGATGATATTTCACGTTTCAGGATCATGGTGCTATGTTGGCTGCTGCTGGGTTGAGCTATATATTGTTCTGGGACAGTAATTGAATTTGAGCTCTGGCCTTGTGTCTGGAGCAGGACAGAATTTAATTTTCACCTTGAATGAGCCTTCGTCAGCCTTCACCACCCCTCCCGAACCTCCCCCCCCCAACCTCCTAGTCGCCATGGTAGAAGAATTTAACACATGGTGAAAGGAAATTACGAGATGATTATGTTCTATTAGGCGAGATTTTGGATACATAGGTTGGAGTTGGAAACTGTAGGGGATGGGAACAATTGAAAAGTGGAGCTTGTTCAAGAAGCAGCTATTGTAAGTCCTTGATAAATATGTACCTGTCAGGCAGAGAGGAAGTGGTCAAGCGAGGGAACTGTGGTGTACTAAGGAAGTTGAATCCCTGGTGAAGAGGAAGAAGGAGGCTTATGTAAAGGTGACACGTGAAGACTCAGTTAGGGCACTGGAGAGTTACAAATTAGCCAGAAAGGAGCTGAAGAAAAAGTTAAGAAGAGCTAAAAGAGGACATGGGAAGACTTTGGCAGGTAGGATCATGGAGAACACTAAGGCTTTCTATAGATATGTCAGGAATAAAAGATTAATTAGGGTACGATTAGGGCCAGTCAGGGACAATTGTGGAAGTTGTGGAGCTTGAAGAGATAGAGATTCTTTTCATCAGTATTCACACAGGAAAAAGTCAATGTAGTTGAGGAGAGTACTGAGATACAAACTTTTAGACTAGACAAAATTGAGGTATATAAGGAGGAGGTGTTAGTAAATCTTGGAAGTATGAAAATAGATAAGTCCCCTGGGCCGGATGGGATTTATCCTAGGAATCTCTGGGAGGCTACGGAGGAGACTACAGAGCCATTGACTTTGATCTTTAGATTGTCATTGTCTACAAGTATAGTGCCGGAAGACTGGAGGATAGTAAATGTTGTCCCTTTGTTCAAGAAAGGGAGTAGAGACCATCCTGGAAATTATAGACCATTGAGCCTTACTTCTGTTGTGGGCAAAGTTTTGGAAAGAATTATAAGAGATAGGATTTATAATCATCTAAAGAGAAATAATTTGATTAGGGATAGTTAGCACGGTTTTGTGAAGGGTAGATCATGCCTCACAAACCTTATTGGGTTCTTTGAGAAGGTGTCCAAAGAGGTGGATAAGGGTAAAGCCGTTGATATGGTATATATGGATTTTAGCAAAGCATTTGATAAGGTTCTCTTTGGTAAGCTATTGCAGAAAATACGGATGCATGGGATTGAGGGTGATTTAGCAGTTTAGATCAGGAATTGACTAGCTGATAGAAGACAGAGGGTGGTGGTTGATGGGAAATATTCAAACTGAAGTTCAGTTACTAGTGGTGTACCAGAGGGATCTGTTTTGGGGCCACTGCTGTTTGTCATTTTTATAAATGACCTGGATGAGGGTGTAGAGGGATAGGTTAGTAAATTTGCGGATGACACTAAAGTCGGAGAAGTTGTAGGCAGTAAGGATGGATGTTTTACAGTTTGCAGAGGGACATAGATAAGCTGCAGAGCTGGGCTGAGACGTGGCAAATGAAGTTTAATGCAGAAAAGTGTGAGATGATTCACTTTGTAAAGTTTAACAGGATTACAGAATATAGGGCTAATAGAAGGACTCTTGGTAGTGTCGATGAGCAGAGAGATCTCGGTATACATGTGCATAGACCCCTGAAAGTTGGCACCCAGGTTGATAGGTTTGTTAAGAAGGCATACAGTGCGTTAGCTTTTATTGGTAGAGGGATTGAATTTCGGAGCCGTGAGATCATGTTGCAACTGTACAAAACTCTGGCGCGGCCGCAGTTGGAGTATTGCGTACGGTTCTGGTCGCCACATTATAAGAAGGATATGGAAGCATTGGAAAGGGTGCAGAGGAGGTTTACCAGGATGTTGCCTGGTATGGTGGGAAGGTCTTATGAGGAAAGGCTGAGGGACTTGAGGTTGTTTTCATTAGAGAGAAGAAGGTTAAGAGGTGACCTAATTGAGACATACAAGATGATCAGAGGATTAGATAGGGTGGACAGTGAGACCCTTTTTCCTCAGATGGTGATGGCTAATACGAGGGAACATAGCTTTAAATTGAGGGGTGGTAATTATAGGACAGATGTCAAAAGTAGGTTCTTTACTCAGAGGGTAGTAAGGGCGTGGAATACCCTGCCTGCAGCAGTCATGGACTCGCCAACTTTAAGGGCGTTCAAATGGTCAATGGATAGGCAGATGGATAACATTGGAATAGTTTAGGTTAGAGGGTCATTAGATTGGTTCCACTGGTCAGTGCAACATCAAGGGCCAAAGGGCCTGTACTGCGCTGTTATGTTCTATGTTCTATAACCACTGTACCCTGGCAAAGTAAAAACCCAATTAGTGTGTGTGACAGATTTTAACACAGCAAAGAGAAGGCTGGTGGTTAGTAGATCACATCAGAACTAAGGAATAACAAGATAAACTGGCCAGGTCTTATATGATGCTGACAGATTCAAGAAAGTTTGTGCTAAGAAGGGATTGGAAGTTGGAGAGAATGATTTGGTGTCAGGAGAGTGCTGTCTGCAAGCAGTGCTGAATTAACCTCTTCAAACTTTGGGGCACTGCATATCTTTTGGAGTTCTTGCCTTACAGATGGTTAGGAATTATTGAGTGTCCTCTAACATTGTGCTTGAACTTCAGGAAATTACACGAAAGGAGCAAGTCCCATGATGACTGATGAACAGAAGGCACTATATGTGTTAAAGCACTGGGAGGAAATGCCAGAATACGGTGTTAAATTGGTACCAGAACACATTGAAATCAGGACTCTTCAAGAACCTGACTCTCCAGGCATGTCAAAGGTAAGTTGGATTGAGACTATTGCAGATTCAAATATGTTGAGATTCCAACACACAGCAAAAGCAACAGCTACATTTGAGTCTGTTCCCAGAGGTGAACACAGTAAGAAGTCTGACAACAGCAGGTTTAAGTCCAATCAATTTATTTGATAGTAAACTCAGAAGCTTTCGGGGTTTGCCCCTTCGTCAGTTGAATGGAGAGTTCTGACTTCAGACAGAGCATATAACAACACAGACCATTGACAGTAATCTATAAAGCTTGTGAGTTTACTATCAAATAAATTGGTTGGACTTTACCCTTGCTGTTGTCAGATTTCTTATTGTGTTTAACCCAGTCCAATGCCAGCATCTCCACACCCAGAGGTGGAAGCAGTGCCTGCAGCCTATGTAAAGCCTAGTTACTACTTTTCTTGGAGTCAGCTGTTCAATAATGTTAGTGGGGGAACAGCAGATGCTTTTTCAAACTGAAAATTACTTTGTAATCTTCATGCTGCTGAATCAGCAAGGGATGGAGCGACAACTGCAGGAAAATGGGATTGGTGTGTTGACATCATTGTCAACATATTGTTAATTCAATATTGTAACAGTTTTATAGAACATAGAACATTACAGTGCAGAACAGGCCCTTCGGCCTTCGATGTTGCGCCGACCAATTAAGAAAAAGCAATGACCCTCTAACCTAAACCATTCCCTTTTCATCCATAAACTTATCTACTAACCTCTTAAACGCCACCAAACTTGGCGCATCTACAATTGCAGCAGGCAGGGCATTCCTTACCCTTACCACCCTTTGGGTAAAGAACCTACATCTGACATCCATCCTGTAACTACCACCGCTTAATTTAAAGCTATGTCCTCTCGTGCTAGTTTTCTCCATCCTAGGAAAAAGGCTATCACTGTTCACCCTATCTAAACCTCTAATCATCTTATACGTTTCAATAAGGTCTCCTCTTAGCTGCCTTCTTTCTTTCTAACGAAAACAACCTCAAATCCCTCAGCCTCTCCTCATAAGACCTGCCTTCCATACCAGGCAACATCCTGGTAAACCTCCTCTGTACCCTCTCCAATGCCTTGCCCATGGAAGACTTCTGCAGAAAATGCAGATGTATGGGATAGAGGGTGATTTAGCTAATTGGGTTAGGAATTGGCTAGCAGATAGAAGACAGAGGGTGGTGGTTGATGGGAGATATTCATCGTGGAGTTCGGTGACAAGTGGTGTACCTCAGGGGTCTGTTTTGGGGCCCCTGCTGTTTGTAATTTTTATAAATGATCTGGATGAGGGTATTGAAGGATGGATTAGTAAATTTGCAGATGACACTAAAGTCGGTGGAGTGGTAGATAGTGAAGAGGGGTGTTATAGTTTGCAGAGGGACTTGGACAAGTTGCAGAGCTGGGCCGAGAGGTGGCAAATGGAGTTTAATGTGGAAAAGTGTGAGGTAATGCACTATGGCAGAAATAATAAATGTGTAGAGTATAGGGCAAATGGTAGGATTCTTAGTAGTCTAGATGAACAGAGGGATCTTGGTGTGTATGTGCATAGATCCCTGAAAGTAGGCAGTCAGGTCGAGAAGGTTGTTAGGAAGGCATATGGAGTCTTGGCTTTTATTGGTAGAGGGATTGAATTTCGGAGCCGCAACGTCATGTTGCAACTGTACAAAACTCTAGTGCGGCCGCACTTGGAGTATTGTGTGCAGTTCTGGTCCCCACATTATAAGAAAGATGTGGAGGCATTGGAGAGGGTACAGAGGAGGTTTACCAGGATGTTGCCTGGTATGGAGGGCAGGTCTTATGAGGAGAGGCTGAGGGATTTGAGGTTGTTTTCGTTAGAAAGGAGGCGGCTAAGAGGGGACCTAATCGAAACATATAAGATGATTAGAGGTTTAGATAGGGTGGACAGTGATAGCCTTTTTCCTAGGATGGAGAAAGCTAGCACGAGGGGACACAGCTTTAAATTAAGGGGTGATAGTTATAGGACGGATATCAGAGGCAGGTTCTTTACCCAAAGGGTGGTTCGGGAGTGGAATGCCCTGCCTGCAGCAGTTGTAGATGCGCCAAGTTTGGTGGCGTTTAAGAGGTTAGTTGATAAGTATATGGAAGAGAAGGGAATGGTTTAGTTTGGAGGGGCATTGCTTTTTATATTGGTCGGCGCAACATCGAAGGCCGAAGGGCCTGTTCTGTGCTGTAATGTTCTATGTTCTATGTCCACATCTTTCTTCTAATGTGGGGACCAGAACTATACACAATACTCCAAGTGCGGCCGCAGTAGAGTTTTGTACAGTTGCAACATGACGTTGCGGCTCCGAAATTCAATCCCCTTACCAATAAAAGCTAAGTTTATTTAAAAGGAACTTAAAAGGAATATCGTTTATTTAAATGGATTGTAAATTATTGTTTGTTCATTTTGATAGCTTAAATGGTTTTTCAAAAACTTCCATTGCTATTATAGGGTTCATGTGTGCTGTGTATAATTGCTACTGGATGAATGAACATGAACTAGTAACAGGAGTTGGCCATATGATCCTTCAAGTCTGCTCCACTATTCACTAAGATCATGGATGATCTTCTCGTGGGCTCAGCTCAATTTACCTGCCTGCTCACCATAACTCTTAATTCCCAACCTATTAAGTCTCTCCTCATTAGCCAATTGTCTCATCTTCGGAATCAATCTAAGGAATCTCCTCGGCACCCTCCAGTGCCAGTTTATCCTTTCTCAAGTGAGACAAAACTGTACACAATATTCCAGATATGGCCTTACCAGCACTTAGCTATAACATAACCTTGCTGTATTTAAATTCCATCTCTCCAGCAATAAAGGATAAAATTCCATTTGCTTTCTTAATTACCTGCTGCACCTGCAGAAGGACACCCAGGTCCCTTTGCACAGCACAATTTGCAATCATTTACAATTTAAATAATAGTCCATTTTGCTGTGATTCCTACCAAAATGGATGACCTCACATTTATGTACTCCATCTGCCAGACTCTTGCCCACTCACTTAGACAATCTATATCCCTTTGCAGACTTTCAACATCCTCTGCACAATTTGCTCTGCCATCCATCTTAGTGTCATCTGTGAATTTTGACACATTACATTTGATCCCCAACTCCAAATTATCTATGTAAATCGTAAACAATTGCAGCCCCAACACTGATCCCTGAAGCACACCACTAGTCACTGATCGCCAACCAGAAAAACACCCATTTACCCCCACTCTTTGCTTTCTGTTAGTTAACCAATCCTCTATCCATTCTAATACGTTACTCATAATATTGTGCACCTTTATCTTATGTTGCAGTCTTTAGTCCTTATTGAACGATTTCTGGAAATCCAGATACACCACACCCACAATTTCTCCATTGTCCACTGCACAAGTAATGTTTTCAAAGAATTCCACCAAATTAGTCAAACATGACCTTCCCTTCATGAATCCATGCTGTGTCTTACCAATGAGACGATTTAGATCCAGAATGGTATATGTGTAACTCAATTCTTAGCATTGGGAGAACCGGAAGACGTGAAGTTAGTTGTGTTTAGTAATGCTTCACATGCCAGTCTACCAGATGGACATTCAAGCGGTGCCAGATCCATAATATTTTTGGAAGGTAAGGAAGGAAAATGTTAGCCCTTGGCCTAGGAAGAAAAGAATAAAGTTTAATAAAGAAACTTCATTACTCCAACACTTGAAGCTACACCTTGGGCTGTACAAGCTGCCCACAATTTCCATCTGCTTATTTATACAGGTCAGTTGGTTGCTAACCCTCGCAGCATATAACCATTTGTACATTATAGCAGTCCGGAGGAGGGGGTGAGGGTGTGTAGACAGAGGGGGTATGCGGAGTGGGAAGTATCAGGGTAAAGGGACATTGGGGACTGGGGCTATGGAATAGGTATAAGAATATGGGAGAGTCACTTTCTCCAGAACAGTGCCACTGCCATAGTGAATGGCCCTGAAACCTGGCTGCCCTGGAATTCTTCTCCATCTAGGGCTTGCTGCAGAAGATGGTGACCTGACTCCAGCCCATCTCCCCTGTCCAACTATGGAGAAAGCGTAGGTGAGCTCTGCCATTCGGGGGGAGGGGGTATCATGGGATCAGAGAATGGCCTACTCCTGCCTTAGAGATGAAAATCCAATTTCCTTGTTTATCATTCAAATGTCAGAACAGCATCTGCCCTTTGAAAAATTGGTCACAACTCAGTAGGATTCTTTGTGAGGTCAGTCAAACCAAGAAATGATCTTTGAGGAACAGCAAGGAAACTGTCTTTTTCCTAACATCTGTGACTCTAGCACCAGTGAATGAGAATACAGCAATGAATTGGAAAGAAAGGTTCCAACATAGTCAATTAAAGTAAGAGATAATCGTGGAAAACCTCCTATCTCTGCCTGGCATATTACACTGCATTTGCCTGACGAAGGCTATAGAGTCGAAAGCTTGCGAATTTACTATCAAATAAATTGGTTGGATTTAAAATTGGTGTTATAAAACTTTACTGAGTTTATCCCAGACCAATGCCAGCATCTCTACATCATGGCATATTCAGCACATGGGAAAAACTGCATTGCAGATTCAACAGATATAAGACTAAAGAACAAAGAACAGTACAGTATAGGAACAGGCCCTTCAGCTCTCCAAGCTTATGCTGAATTCAATGTCTGCCTAAACTAAAACTGTCTATGCTTCCAAAGTTTGTATCCTTCTATTCCCATCCTATTCATGTATTTGTCTTAAATGATATTGTACCCAGTACTACTTCAGGGTTAGCTCAGAAGCCTGATAAAGAGCAGGTTAGCACACTTTTCTATTCTATTGGTAGGAGTACAGATGACATTTTAGTAAGACAGGCTGTTAACAAGGAAAAGGAAGAGGTCATTATGGCTTTTAGTCTGTATCTAGTGTTCAGAAGGACATTATTATAGAGCAGGCACAGTTTAATAGTGCTCTTGGGAATCTGGCAAGAATAATGATTTTTTTCTTTAATGACCTGTGTTGTTTAGCTGATGGTTGTGAGTAAAAGGCTCATTTGAGACTGTATTAGAACATAGAACATAGAACATAGAACAATACAGCACAGAACAGGCCCTTCGGCCTTCGATGTTGTGCCGACCAAAATAAAAAGCAATGCCCCTCCTAACTAAACCATTCCCTTCTCATCCATATACTTATCAACTAACCTCTTAAACGCCACCAAACTTGGCGCATCTACAACAGCTGCAGGCAGGGCATTCCACTCCCTAATCACTCTTTGAGTAAAGAACCTACCTCTGATATCCGTCCTATAACTCATACCCCTTAATTTAAAGTTGTGTCCCCTCGTGCTAGCTTTCTCCATCCTAGGAAAAAGGCTATCACTGTCCACCCTATCCAAACCTCTAATTATCTTATATGCTTCAATAAGATCCCCCCTTAGCCGCCTCCTTTCTAACGAAAACAACCTCAAATCCTTCAACCTCTCTTCATAGGACCTGCCCTCCATACCAGGCAACATCCTGGTAAACCTCCTCTGTACCCTCTCCAATGCCTCCACATCTTTCTTATAATGTGGCGACCAGAACTGCACACAATACTCCAAGTGCGGCCGCACTAGAGTTTTGTACAGTTGCAACATGATGCTGCGGCTCCTAAATTCAATCCCCCTACCAATAAAAGCTAAGACTCCATATGCCTTCTTAACAACTTTATCCACTTGACTGCCTACTTTCAGGGATCTATTGACACATACACCAAGATCCTTCTGTTCCTCAACACTATTAAGAGCCCTACCATTAGCCCTATACTCTACACATTTATTGTTCCTGCCAAAGTGCATTACCTCACACTTTTCCACATTAAACTCCATTTGCCACCTCTCGGCCCAGCTCTGCAACTTGTCCAAGTCACTCTGTAAACTAAAACACCCCTCTTCACTATCTACCACTCCACCGACTTTAGTGTCATCTGCAAATTTACTGATCCATCCCTCAATACCCTCATCCAGATCATTTATAAAAATTACAAACAGCAGGGGCCCCAAAACAGACCCCTGAGGCACACCACTCGTCACCGAACTCCACGATGAATATCTCCCATCAACCACCACCCTCTGTCTTCTATCTGCCAGCCAATTCCTAATCCAATTAGCTAAATCACCCTCTATTCCACACATCTGCATTTTCTGTAGAAGTCTTCCATGGGCCACCTTATCAAAAGCCTTACTAAAGTCCATATATACTACATCAACCGCCTTACCCCCATCCACCTCTCTGGTCACTTTCTCAAAAACTCAATGAGGTTAGTAAGGCATGACCTACCCTTCACGAAACCATGCTGACTATCCCCAATCAATTCATTTCTCTCTAAATAACTATAAATCCTATCCCTAATAATTCTCTCCAATACCTTGCCCACAACAGAAGTAAGACTCACTGGCCTATAATTCCCCGGAAGGTCTCTCTTCCCCTTCTTAAACAATGGGACCACATTCGCTATCCTCCAGTCCTCCGGAACCACACCCGTAACCAACGAGGACCTGAAGATCAGAGCCAGAGGCTCTGCAATCTCCTCTCTTGCCTCCCAGAGAATCCTAGGGTAAATCCCGTCCGGCCCAGGGGACTTATCCAACTTCAAACCCTCGAGAATTTCTAACACATCCTCCCTATCTACTACAATACTCCCCAATTTGCAACCCTGTACCTCAGTGCTCTCCACAGCTACATTTCCAGCACTCTGCGTGAATACCGAAGAGAAATATTTATTCAGTGCCTCGCCAATCTCTTCAGGCTCCACGCACAACTTCCCACTGCTCTCTATGACTGGCCCTAATCTTGCCCTAACCAATCTTCTATTCTTAACATATCGAAAGAAAGCTTTAGGATTCTCCTTAATCCTATCAGCCAACATCTTCTCGTGTCCCCTCTTAGCTCTCCTCAATTCACTTTTTACCTCCTTCCTAGCTAATCTATAGCTATCCATTGCACTACCTGAGCCTTCAAGCCTCATCCTGACATAAGCCTCCTTTTTCTTCTTAACCAGCAAATCAACTCTTTTCGTACACCAAGGCTCTCTTACTCGTCCATTTCCTCCCTGCCTGACAGGGACATACTTATCAAGGACTCTCAGCAGCTGCTCCTTGAATAAGCACCACATTCCAGATGTTCCCAGTCCCTGTAGTTCCCTAGTCCAATCTACGCACCCTAATTCTCTCCTGATGGCCTCATATTGTGGTGACCATATTGATGAAGGCTGATCTGACTTTATGCAGTCCAAAGTAAAGCTAGCATTACAGTCAGGGACACACAGCAGACTGGAGAAAAATACTGTGGATGCTGGAATCTGAAACAAAACAGAAAATGCTGGAAAATCTCAACAGGTCTGACAGCATCTGTAGGAAGAGAATAGAGCCAATACTTCATCTGATAAAGGGTCATTCAGAGTCAAAGCATTGGCTCAATTCTCTTCCACAGATGCTGTCAGATCTGCTGAGATTACTCCTTCGTGAGACATACTTGATGTATGGAGCTGGGATTTTGATTGCTGTGGGAATGTGGTGCAGAGAATGAGAGAGATGTTCCATCTGATACCATTAACTGTCTCCAGCAGTTGGAACAAGAGAAGGGGCTAATTGGTGAGTAAGTCAACTTTACTTTCTAGTCTCCAATTTGGAATAAATAGGCAGAAAATAAGCTTAAGGTATGGCAAGGCAGAATGTGGTGTATCCATCCTGTAGAATTTGGCAAATCATGGACACTTTCAAGCACATATGCTGGAAATATCTCATAATGGTTTTTCAGGAGAATGCAGCAAGAGCCAAGTTTGGAGTACTATGGGTGACTCAACTGAATAGATGGAAAGGAAGGAGAGAGGAAGAGGAATAATGATAGGGGACATGATAATTAGGAAACAAACAGGTATTTCTGCAGCTGTTGATGTGACTCCCAAGATATTATGCTGCCATCTTGATACCAGAGTCAAAGACGTCACTGAACATCTATAGTACATTCTTCTGAGGAATGGTGAATGGCCAGAGGTTGCGGATCAAATTGGTACCAACAATGTAGCTAGAAAGAGGGGGGAGGTCCTGAAAGCACATTTTAGGGAGCTCAGTAAGACATTAAAAAGCTGGACTTTGGAGATATTAATCTCCAGATTACCACCAGAGCTGTTTACTGGTGAACATAGAAATAGGAAGTTTGAGTTGATGAACGTGTGGCTGGACAGGTGGCATAGGATTGAAGAGTTCAGATTCCTGGAGTATTGGGATTTACTCTGAGGGGAGGTAGGAACTGTATAAGATGGGCAGTTTGCACCTCAATGGCACTGGACCAATATTCACGCTGGGAAGTTTGCAAGTGCTGTCAAGAAGGGTTTAAAATAGTTTGATAGGGCAATGGAACATCAGGGTCGACTCAGGGCAAAATTACAAATGGTAACAGAAGGTAGAAAATTATTGAGTGAGTGTGTAAGGCGAAGGAAAGAAAAGATAGAAAGTGAAAAATATAGTTTGCCAGCTCAAGGTGAATGTTTTAATGCAAAGAGTAAAGCACACTGAGGACACCAGTAGAAATGTGGCAGCTTGATATCCTAGCCATCATAGGATAAGCTCAAAAAGGGACCCAAATAGCAGCTCAACATTCCTGATTACGGGATTTGCAGGCGGGATAGAGAAAGGGGGCCAATTTTGATTAGAGAGGTAATTCTAGCTGAGAGGGCAAAGACTTAGTGATTTGCAAAAAAAAGTAAATGTGATGTGAGAAAAACCTTTTCACACAGTGAGTGGTTTGGGTCCATTTGCCTGAAAGTGTGGAGGAGGCAGGTTCAATCAAGGCATTCAAGAGCATATTCAGTGTTGTAATATAAGGGAAAAGGCAGGGGAATAGTACTTGTCTGAAGAGCTGATATTCACATGATGGGCCAAATGACACCCTTCTGTGCATAACAATTCTGTGGAGTCTAACAAAAGACTAAATTGTTGTTTAACAACTGGGGCCACCCAAAATTAGAAATAATTTTTAAGTTTAGTTTTACACCAGTCCCAGCAGGAACCAGACATGACCAAGAAGCAGACTTCCCAAACAAAAGTCTGCAGATCAGAGAACTGGGACAAAAGTATATCTCAGGAAGACCATTAAGATACACGACCTAAAATAAAATGTTGAACAAAATTCTATTGAACGAAAAACAAAGAAAGTGCTCTGAGTTACAGAGACAGTTGCAGGAACCTGATTTAAAATGAAAAGCCAGATATCCAAGGTAAATCAAAAATTTGGTGACATCTTTAGAAGCAGCCTATGAAGCAATGCTGTTGTGCTACTATGGCTGGATACCTGAGAGATTGTGTGGAAACTTGAATGCATATGGCAATCTGAAGCAAAGGAATACTGAAAGGAGAGATTGAAATCCTGGAAGTGGATCCTTGATGAAGACATGTTGTTTGGGAGAATATTCTAAAGTTTTCAGAAGTGGAGTTTGGAAACACTGGTGTAGAGATCAGATTCCATTGTGAACGATTGGCTCACAGTATGGTAAGCATGGGGAGAGGGGGTGGTTTGATGAAGAATCCACAGAAGTTATATTGGAGTGTATCTGACCAAAGTTGACCTGTTGGATTACATGAATGTTGTACTTACTGAGAACATTAGAATTCAAGATATTTTGTAATTTGTGCAATCCTTCTAAATCTTTGTATACCTGTAAAATAGTGGGAGTGTGTTATAGTCAATTTTTTTTGCTTAATAAATATTTTATTCTTTTGTTAAAAGTTAATTGGAAGTCCTGTGACTGTTCATCCACATTTCTGAACAAAAAAGTTACACTCTGGGTTCCATTCCCTCTCTGGACCTGGCTATCCAGTAGTAACATCAGCTGGGTTCATAAGTGTTGTTCCAGATTCAATGAGATCATGAAATTATGTCTCCAGGCACTGACAGAAACTGAACAGTGGAATGCTGTCATAGGAAAATGAAGCCTTGGATGTTATATGTGTTTGTAGATTATGCCCAGGGTCTTCGCTTCTCTATATAGGCTGGTCATGAGCCATCAGTTACCCTGCTTAACATCAAACAATTGGGGAAGATCCATCCTGCATTCACAGGTTTAGATTGCATCGCATGAGATTTGCTGCCAAAACAGAATGTGTCGGATTAGTCCCACTCCCTTCTCTTTCTTAACCTTGAAAATTTCTCATTATAAGTACTTACCTGGTTACATTTCAAAAGTTATTACTGAATTTGCTTTCACTGCTCTTTCATGTAGTGAGTTCCAGATCACAACAACTTACTGAGTGATAACAGGGTACAAAAAGCAAATTAAGAATTTGTTTAATGTGATACCAAACTTGGTTATTGAAAAGCAGTTGATTATTAGGAGAAAGGAAGAGTAAAAGATAAGAGTATTACAGAATTGAAATATTATTTTTCTGCTTTGAATAATGGAGATGCAGGAAGGAATATTTTGAAGAAACATTTAATTTTAGGAGCAAAGCAGGTTGATAGAAACATACCAGATTAACAATCATCATTATCTTTACTTATCAAGGGCCACCTTTACATGTGGGTAGACATGTTCCCTGTTGACCTCCCTGCACCTCCACCAGTCAATATTAAACCCCGCCAGCCAATCAGGTGAGAGATTACCAACATGTGAACGGTAATAAGATGAATTATTTCAGAAATTAATCTAATATTGTAATCACGAATGCATTGGCATTTCCTCTGTGATTTCCCATGTTTTTGATTTGTACCAATACATTTGTATAATCAGGAAGTGATTAGCCCTTCACAATGGGTGTCACGGTGGATCAGTTGGAAAAATCCAGTTCTTCCTTTAATTCTATTAATGTTTCTTGTTCCATGCTGACCACCACTGTCACCCTCCCCTTCCCCCCCACCCTCTCCCCTCCCCCCTTGCTGTCCCAATCTTCTGATTCTTTCTTCCCCCCACACCCCCAATCCCCACACCAATGGCCAGCCCCAATCGCTAACCTCCCTCCCTCTACCACTGTCATCATTAATTGGCCATTTAAGGACCTCAGTTAGGGAAAATAGGAGGCCTGGCCTAGGCCAGTTCCACTAAAATTGTGGAGGAGTCGGTGTGGCTGCAAGGCTGATGGCAAAGTCATTTGAGGAATTTTAACTCTAATGTCATCTTCTTATCTACTGAAATTAATTGTGTCACAATTTGATATATCCCAGTAATTGAATATCCATCTCTACACCTCCTCAAATAACTCTGTTCTCTCGTCTGTACCCTGTTAAATAACAAAATGTATTTTCTGTGATTCCTGAAAGGTCAAATACAATTTTAAAAATTACTTTTTCTACCTCCCATGTATTAAGTCTAGCAGTTTAAATGCAACAAAGTCTAGAAAAGATCCAGGCTTGGGCTGACAAGTGGCAAATAATTGTGCCACGCAAGTGCCAGACAATGACCATCATCAGTAAGAGACATTCTAACCACCGCCCTTGACATTCAATATGTTACCATCACTGAATCTCCCATGATTAACTTCCTGAGAATGACCAGCGACCAGAAACTGAATTGGACCAGCCATATAAATACTGTAGCTGCCAGAGAACCTCAAAAGCAGTGACTTCTGCAGTGAGTTACTCACCTCCTGACTTTCCAAAGCCTGTCCGTCATTTATAAGGCACAAGTCAGGAGTGTGATGGAACACTGTCCACTTGCCTGGATGGGTGCAGCTCCAACAAAACTGAAGAAGCCTGAAACCATCCAGGACAAAGCAGTCGGCTTGATTTATACAAACATTCACTCTCTCCATCACCGACGCATGGCAGCAGCTTGTGTACCATCTGAAAATTGCACTGTAGGAACTCACCAAGATGCCTTAGGCACCATTTCCAAACCCACAATCATTACCATCTAGAAGGATAAGGGCAGCAGATACCTGGGAACACTACCACCTTATAAAAAACGTTCAGTATCATGTTTGTTGTAGCGTGTGAATAGTGAAGTTTAAATTTGTTCCATTGAAGCAGTTAGATCTTCCATTATCTAAGCTGGCTCCCTTATTGTATCATCTCTTCCTGGGAAAAGCTATCATTCTCCAGCCTCATTTGCACCAGTTTGCATTGGGACTTGGAAATGCATTTATTGGAATTTCTAATATATTGGAATGTAGCTTTATAAATGAGGAGTGTTTTTAATTGATATCAAGTTTTGATAAGTTACAGCAGTCTTATTCTTATTGACTGATAATATTTACCCTTATATGTTTATTAGTTATGAACTCAGAGTGATTATTTGGAACACAGATGATGTGGCTCTTGATGATGTGAATCCACTGACAGGAGATCGATCCAGTGACATTTACGTCAAAGGGTAATGAACCACATTTCTCCTGTTACACACACCTATAATTTCCTGATTTCTACTGAGTACTATTTTAGCATTATTGTTTGGTGCCTTATAAACAATTCTTACTAATGCTTAAGATTTCTTGCCGTTACTTTCCTTCACCTACACTGGTTCCATATCTTAATCTTTTGATCTTAATCCCCTCTCACTAATGTAATGATCCCATCCTTTTACTAACAATGCTACCCCACCTCCATTTCCTTTTTGTCTATCCTCCCTAAATTTCAAATAGTACATAGAACATTACAGCACTGTACAGGCCCTTCGGCCCTCAATATATGCTGAGCTATGTCTAAACCCAAGATCAAGCTGTCCCACTCCCTCTCATTCTGGTGTGCTCCATGTGCCTATCCAATAACCGCTTGAAAGTTCCTAAAGTGTCCGGCTCTACTATCACAGCAGGCAGTCTATTCCATACCCTAACCACTCTGTGAGTAAAGAATCTACCTTGGATATCCCTTCTGTATTTCCCATCATGGACCTGAAAGTTATGCCCCCCTAGTAACAGCAAATAACCTTGAATATTCAGTTCCCAGCTTTGGACATCCTGTAGCCACTACTTTATAATGACAATTAGATCAGACTTATTTACTTCTATTTGTACTATCTGTTGATCTGCTGCATGTATTTAGATAGCTTGCCTTTGATCCTGTCTTATTATTTTCACAATCTCTAGCTTTATCTGTTACCCAGTCATTCTGTTTGCCTGCCCTTCTCCTTTTCTGCTGCATTCTGATTATCATTTCCTTTATGTTCCCTTGCCATATCCTCTCTCCTTAGTTTATCATATCACAGAATCACAGTATTGGCCCATCATATCTGCACTTGCTCCCAAAATGAGCATTGTGACTTAGTGCCATTCCCTGCCTTTTCCCCGTATTTAAACATAGAACATTACAGCGCAGAATAGGCCCTTCGGCCCTCGATGTTGCGCCAACCAATTAAGAAAAAGCAATGACCCTCTAACCTAAACCATTCCCTTTTCATCTATAAACCTATCCACGGACCTCTTAAAGACCCCCAAACTTGGCGCATCTACAACTGCAGCAGGCAGGGCATTCTATACCCTTACCACCTTCTGGGTAAAGAACCTACCTCTGACATCCGTCCTATAACTACCACCCCTTAATTTAAAGCTATGTTCTCTCATGCTAGCTTTCTCCATCTGAGGAAAAAGGCTATCACTGTCCACCCTATCTAAACCTCTAATCATCTTGTATGTTTCAATAAGGTCTCCTCTTAGCTGCCTTCTTTCTAACGAAAACAACCTCAAATCCCTAAGCCTCTCCTCATAAGACCTTCCCTCCATACCAGGCAACATCCTGGTAAACCTCTTCTGCACTCTCTCCAATGCCTCCACATCTTTCTTATAATGTGGGGACCAGAACTGCACACAATACTCCAAGTGCGGCCATACCAGAGTCCTGTACAGTTGCAACATGACGTTGCGGCTCCGAAATTCAATCCCCCTACCAATAAAAGCCAAGACTCCGTATGCCTTCTTAACAACCTTATCGACTTGATTGCCAACTTTTAGGGATCTATGCACATATACACCAAGATCCCTCTGTTCATCAACACTATTAAGAGTCCTACCATTAGCCCTATATTCTACACATTTGTTATTCCTGCCAAAGTGAATTACCTCACACTTTTCTGCATTAAACTCCATTTGCCACCTCTCGGCCCAGCTCTGCAACTTGTCCAAGTCTCTGTGCAAACTATAACACCCCTCTTCACTATCTACCACTCCTCCGATTTTGGTGTCATTGCAAATTTACTAATCCATCCTTCAATACCCTCATCCAGATCATTTATAAAAATTACAAACAGCAGTGGCCCCAAAACAGATCCCTGAGGTACACCACTTGTAACTGAACTCCACGATGAATAACTTCCATCAACCACCACCCTCTGTCTTCTGTCAGCTAGCCAATTCCTAATCCAATTAGCTAAATCACCCTCAATCCCATACATCTGCATTTTCTGCAGAAGCATTCCATGGGCCACCTTATCGAACGCCTTACTAAAGTCCATATATACCACATCAACTGCCTTACCCCCATCCACCTCTTTGGTCACTTTTTCAAAAAACTCAGTAAGGTTAGTAAGGCATGACCTATCCTTCACAAAACCATGCTGACTATCCCCAATCAATTCATTTCTCTCTAAATAACTATAAATCCTATCCCTAATAATTCTCTCCAATACTTTGCCCACAACAGAAGTAAGACTCACCAGTCTATAATTCCCTGGAAAGTCTCTATTCCCCTTCTTGAACAATGGGACCACATTCGCTATCCTCCAGTCTTCCGGCACTATACCTGTAACGAACGACGACCTGAAGATCAGAGCCAGAGGCTCTGCAATCGCCTCTCTTGCCTCCCAGAGAATCCTAGGGTAAATCCTGTCCGGCCCAGGGGACTTATCTATTTTCAAACCCTCAAGAATATCTAGCACATCCTCCTTATCTACTTCAATACTTTCCAGTTTACAACCCTGTATCCCAGTGTCCTCCACAACTACATTTACGTCTCCCTGCGTGAATACCGAAGAGAAATATTTGTTCAGCACCTCTTCAATCTCTTCAGGCTCCACGCATAATTTCCCACTGCTGTCTCTGACTGGCCCTAATCTTGCCCTAACCAATCTTTTATTCTTAACATATCTAAAGAAAGCTTTCGGATTCTCCTTGATCCTATCAGCCAAAGTCTTCTCATGTCCTCTTTTAGTTCTTCTTAATTCGCTCTTTAGCTCCCTCCTCGCTATCTATAGCTTCCCAGTGCACTAACTGAGCCTTCAAGCCTCATCCTGACATAAGCCTCCTTTTCCCTTTTCACCAGCGAATTAACTTTTTTAGTACATCACGGTTCCCTTACTCAACCATTTCCTCCTTGCCTGACAGGGACATACTTATCAAGGACTTGCAGTAGCTGTTCCTTGAATAAGCTCCACATTTCAGATGTTCCCAGCCCCTGTAGTTTCCTAGTCCAACCTATGCACCCTAATTCTCTCCTAATAGCCTCATAATTACCATTCCCCCAGCTATAACTACTGCCCCCAGGTTCATGCCTATCCCTATCCATCACTAAGGTGAACGTAACCGAATTGTGGTCACTATCACCAAAATGTTCACCAACTTCCAAGTCTAACACCTGGTCTGGCTCATTGCCCAGCATCAAATCCAATGTACAAAGAACAAAGAACAACACAGCACGGGAAACAGGCCCTTCGGCCCAACGAGCCCGCGCCGCCATCCTAACGTCTTAATGACATATAGAGACCAATATAGGGACAATTTGTTACCCAATCAGCCTAAGAGCACATTTTTGGGATGTGGGAGGAAACCGGAGCACCCGGAGAAAACCCACGCAACCACGGGGAGAACGCGCAAACTCCCGCAGACACAGGCCCAAATCCATGTGTCTGCACAGCAACAGCGATAGTCTCTGAGCTGTCATGTTGCCCATCTGATGGTCCAGTTTAAGCATACACTAACGACATGAAGCACTAGGCCACTCCTGAAGTAACATCCAGGAGCAGCCCTCGCACGACCTGCCGAATGCATGCACCTTGTTGGTCAACAAGGTGGACCGAACAGCCTGTGGAAACAATTAAAGTATTTAAACAGTCCTCCTATATCCCCCTATCTGCAGACCGCTCATGTGGCTATCCAAGAGACCCTTAAACAACCCTAGCGTGCCTGCTCCCACCACCTTATTCGGTAGTGCATTCCACACCCCCACTACCCTTTGTGTGAAAAAATGCCCTCTAATAAATGCCCTCTTATACGTAGCCCCCCTCATCCTAAGGCCGTGACCTCTTGTTCTATCTGAATCTAATGGTGGAAAAAGCTTACCACCATTTACTCTATCTATACCCCTCATAATCTTATATACCTCTAATAGATCCCCTCTCAGCCGACGTCTTTCAAGGAAAAACAACCCCAGTGCATTCAACCTTTCCTCGTAAGACAGCCTTTCCATACCAGGCAGCATCCTGGTAAATCTCCTCTGCACTCTCTCCAGGGACTCCACATCCTTCCGGTAGTACAGCGACCAGAACTGGACGCAGTACTCCAAGGGAGGCCTAACCAATGTTCTATACACTTGCAACATCAAACTCCTACTCTTGTATTCTATACCCCTTCCTATGAAGGCTAACATACCATATGCTTTCTTTATCACTTTTTCCACCTGTACTGACACCTTCAGAGACTTGTGAACCTGCACCCCCAGGTCTCTCTGCATCTCTATACTCCGGATAGTTTTACCTTTTATCCTATAACTTCCCTCTACGTTATTCCGGCCAAAATGCATCACCTTGCATTTATCCAGATTAAATTCCATTTGCCATCTATCTGCCCAATCTACCAGCCTATCTATGTCCTATTGTATTGCCTGGCACTGCTCCTCAGTCCCCGCCAATCCAAGTATCTTAGTGTCATCAGCAAATTTGCTGATCACACCACCTACCCCCTCTTCCAAGTCTTTTATATAAATCACAAATAGAAGAGGTCCTAGTACTGAGCCCTGTGGCACACCACTAGTGACTGACCGCCAGTTGGAAAAAGAGCCTTCCACTAATACCCGCTGTCTCCTCCTCCCAAGCCAGTTCTCAACCCATCTACATACCTGGCCCTGTATCCCATGCACCTTCACCTTTTTTTATCAGCCTACCATGGGGAACCTTGTCAAACGCCTTACTGAAATCCATGTAGACGACATCAACGGCTTGTCCTTCATCAACCGTTTTTGTCACCTCTTCAAAAAATTCCACTAGATTCGTAAGGCACGACCTCCCCTTAACGAAGCCATGCTGCGTATCCCTGCTCAGATCGCAGCGCTCCAGATGCTCATACATCCTGTCCCTGAGGATCCTCTCCATTAGCTTACCTATAACTGAAGTCAAGCTCACCGGCCTATAGTTCCCTGGGTTATTCCTCTGACCCTTTTTAAACAACAGTACTACATTTGCAATCCTCCAGTCCTCTGGGACCTCACCTGTGTCCAAAGAAGAGACAAAGATTTGCGTCAGAGGCCCAGCAATGTCATCTCTCACCTCCCTTAGCAGCCTGGGATAAATACCATCATGCCCCGGAGCTTTATAAGTCTTTATGCTACCTAAAAGCCCCAACACTTCGTCCCTCGTAATGATTATTTCCTTTAACGGGTCCTCAAAATCCTCCAAGCCAGCATCAGACATCAGGCCCCTCTCCCGCGTGAATACTGACGCAAAGTATTCATTCAGGATCTCCCCCATCCCCTCAGGCTCTAAGCATAGTTCCCCTCCTCTGTCCCTGAGAGGTCCAATCTTCCCTTTAACCATCCTTTTGCTCTTTACGTAGGAGTAAAATGCCTTAGGATTTTCCTTAATCCTACCTGCCAAAGCCATTTCGTGGCCCCTTTTTGCCTTTCTGACACCCCTTTTAAGATCCCGTCTACACTCTCTATATTTTTCCAGCACTGCCTCTGTCCCCATGTAGCCTCACCTCTAGTTGGCCTATCTACATACTGAGTCAAAAAACCTTCCTGCACACTTTGTACAAAAACTGATCCCTCTAACGAGCTAGAGCTATAGCTATTCCAATCAATATTAGTAAAGTTAAAGTCCCCCATAACAATTACCCTATTACTTTCACTCCTGTCCAGGATCGTCTTTGCAATCCTTTCCTCTGCCTCTCTAGAACTATTAGGAGGCCTGTAAAAGACTCCCAACAGGGTGACCTCTCCTCTCCTGTTTCTAATCTCAGCCCATACTACCTGAACAGACAAGTCCTCATCAAACTTCCTTTCTGTCACTGGCACATTCCTTTTATTCAAATAATATTACAATACAATAGAACATAGAATTCCTACGGCGCAGGAGGAGACCATTCGGCTCATTGAGTCTACACTGACAACGATCCCACCCAGGCCTTATTCCCCTGGTGCCATGTAGTTCCCCTGATATTAAGGAGCAATTTTGCATGCCCAATCATCCTAATCTGCACATCTTTGGAGTGTGGAAGGAAACCCACACAGACATGGGGAGAACATGCAAACTCCAAACAGACAGTGAGCCAAGCTGAAAATCAAACCCGGTTTACTGGCGCTGTGAGGCAGCAGTGCTAACCACCATGTCATCCCATCATCTCATACCTTCTTGAACTGCCTGCATTAGACTTCCAGGCAGCGCATTCCAGACCCAAACCAATTACTGTGACAAGTCATTTTCCACATCACATTTGCTTCCTTTGCAAATCACTTTAAATCTGTGCCTCCTCATTCTCAATCCTTCTACCAGCAAGAACGGTTTCTCCCTGTCTACTCTGTCCAGCCCTGTCATGATTTTGAATATCTCTGTCAAATCTCCTCTTAGTCTTCTTCTCTCCAAGGAGAACAATCCCAATCGCTCCAATCCATCCTCATAACTGAAATTTCTTATCTCTGGAATCATTCTTGTAAACCTCTTATGTGCCTCCTCCAATGTATTCACATCCTTCCTGTAGTGTGGTGCTCAGAACAGTACTCATTATAATTAAAATCAGAGAAGTTATTCTGGAATTGTATATAACATTGATTAGGCCACAGTTAAAGTATTGTGTGGGGTTCTGGAATTCACATTATAGGAGGGTTATGATACCTATGGAATCCTTTAATGTCAGTTTTTATGTTCCTCTCAAGCTTACTCTCGTGCTCTATTTGTCCTTTATTGAAAAATCTCTTGGTCCTTCTTTGCTGAATTCCAAATTGCTCCCAATTCTTAGGTCTGTTTATTTTCCCGATCAATTTTTATACATTTTCCTTGGATCTAACATTATCTTCAATCTCCCTTGTAAGCCATGATTTAGGGACATATGCCAGAATTTTACCATCTCACCTGCCCGAGGTCATAAATCCCACCTGATGGCAGCAGAGAATGAAATTTTGAAAGCCTCATCTGTTGAGTGGCTAGCCCATCACCTTCCTCTCTACTTCCAAACCCAAATATAGTTGGTGGGTAAGACTAGCCTTCCCAGCTTTTAGTCTTTTGAAGGCCTTTGGTGGCCAATTATTCAACACTTTTGGCCCTCAATCTATCTGTCCTGCCATAATGGGCAGCAGGAAGCCAGTAATATAGGAAAGCACAACTTTCTTCCCATCTCCATCCCCTTCCTCCAAGGTGTTACCCTCACTTTGTGCCCCTCTGCCTGTCCTCCAAACCCCACTGAAACCTTCCCTCCTCCCATACAGAGCATACTATCAACAGAGATGTTGAATTTGCCAAATAAAGTGCTTTGGTTTAATTTCACAGCTGGTTAAAGGGTTTGGAAAATGAAAAGCAAGAGACGGACGTTCACTTTAACTCTCTGACTGGAGAGGGGAATTTCAACTGGCGGTTTGTCTTTCGCTTTGACTACTTGCCAACAGAGAAAGAGATTGTTTATAAAAAGAAAGAGTCTATTTTCTCCTTGGAGGAATCAGAGTTTCGACAGCCTGCTGTTCTCCTGCTCCAGCTCTGGGATTATGATTTAATTTCTGCAAATGACTTTCTCGGTAAGAATTTGAAATCTGTTTGGCTTCAAACTTGTTAATTATCTCCAGAGATGTGCAGGTTAGATTGACTGGCCATGCTAAATTGCACCTTGGTGTCAGGGAGATTAGCTAGGTAAATGTGTGAGGAAATGGCCTCTTTCTGCACAGTAGGGATTCTTCTATCTCCTTGTTTCTCCTCCTCTTCTGAAAGATATCAAAACCACTGAGAATGGGCAAAAAGTGATTTCAGAAAATGATATCAGAGATCTATCAAAAGAAAGGTTACATTTTCCATCCAAGGTATTTGAAAATGGGAATGGCACAATAAGAAATCTCACAACACCAGATTAAAGTCCAACAGGTTTATTTGGTAGCACAAGCTTTTGGAGGATTGCTCCTTCATTAGCTGAAATGTGCCTATCTCAGTCCAATGCCGGCATCTCCACATCACAAAAATGGGAATGATAGAATCCCTAATTACTTTCAAAGGAGAAGTTGGTAATATTTAGAGGAGGAAAATTCAAAGTTTTTGGAAAACGGCATGGGACAAGATAGAACATAGAACACTACAGCACAAATAGGCCCTTCGGCCCACGAGTTGTGCCGATCACATCTATACCTACCAAGCCACAGACCTATCTATAACCCCCTATCCCATTAGCTCCCATATACTCATCCAAAAGTCTTTTAAAAACGCAGTGAGTTAACCTCTATCACCTCTGACGGCAGCTGATTCCATTCACTCACCACCCTCTGAGTGAAAAACTTACCCCTAAGTTTTGCTTCCCTGCACATTAAATCTGTGTCCTCTCGTAGTGACCATTTCAGCTCGGGGAAATAGCCTCTGAGAATCCACCCTATCTATTCCTCTCAACATTTTATAAACCTCTATCAGGTCACCACTCAACCTTTGTCTCTCCAGGGAGAAGATTCCCAGCTCCCTCAACCTATCTTCATAAGGCATGCCTCCCAATCCAGGCAACATCCTTGTAAATCTCCTCTGCACTCTTTCAATAGTTTCCACATCCTTCCTATAGTGAGGCGACCAGAACTCTGCACAGTACTCCAAATGGGGTCTGACAAGGGTCTTATACAGCTGCATCATTACCTCCTGATTCCTAAACTCAGTTCCTCGATTAATGAAGGCCAGTACACCATACGCCTTCTTGACCACATCCTCCACTTGCGGGGCAGATTTAAGAGTCCTATGGACCTGGACCCCAAGATCCTTCTGCTCTACAACACAGCTAAGATTCCTACCCTTGATATTGTATTCCATCATCCCATTATTCTTGCCAAAATGGACTACTACACATTTATCCGCGTTGAAGTCCATCTGCCATTTCTCCGCCCCGTCTTGCATCCTGTCTATGTCCCGCTGCAACTTTTGGCATCCCTCCAGACCATCCACAACACCACTGACCTTTGTATCGTTGGCGAACTTACTAACCTATCACTCCACTTCCTCATCCAGGTCATTTATGAAAATGACAAACAGCAAGGGTCCCAGAACAGATCCTTGGGGCACTCCACTGGTGACCGACCTCCATGCAGAAAAAGACCCATCCACAATCACCCTCTGCCTTCTACCGGCAAGCTAGTTCTGGATCCACAAGGCTAAGATGAAGTAGAAATCTTATTTAGATAGCGAATCAGCCTTAGCAATCCCAGGTTTTAGGTATGCTTGTAATGACCTTGTCTTGAAATGCAGTTGATTGCAACAGTAAGGAGGGTTTTCCACAATCAGTGCAGATTCTAAGAGAAGGAAGTGGAGAAGGAGTAATTTCAGCTTCAAATCCTTTCATATATGTTGGGTGTAGACTCGATGGGCCCATGGCCTCTTTCTACATTGAAGGGTTTCTATAATTCTATATAGCAGCTACTAGTCAGTTAATTCATTTCACTGGATACTGCAAAGGCAATGGACTCTGACAACATTACAGCAATCGTAATGAAGACTTGTGCCCCAGAGCTTGCCATACCCCTAGTCAAGCTGCTCCTGTACAGTTATGATACTGGCATCTACCTAGCAATGTGGAAAATTGTCCAGGCATGTCCTGTGTACAAGAAACATGACAAATCTAACCCAGCCAATTACCGTACATTATTCTGCCCTTGATCAACAGTAAAGTGATGAACTCTAGAAGTAGGGGTCATAGTTTGAGGCTACAGGGTAAACCTTTTAGGACTAAGATGAGGAAAAATTTCTTCATCCATAGAAAGTAGTTGAGCTGTGTGATTTCAAGAAAACATTAGCTCTTGGGGCTAAAGGGATGGAGAGATACAGGGGGAAAGGGTGAAGGGATATTGGGGGAGATTCTCCCACCTGGATGTACTAATATTTTAGCATAGCAAGCCAGGAGAATCACATGGGCTAATTTGTGGGATTTGCACATGCGTTTCCAATGAATGCATCTCTGAGTGCTGGATATACGGTACAATCGGGACTACACGGGAAACTGATGGGAACGGAAAGTAAGTGATTTAAATTTGTTTTTAATGTCTCTTGAATGTGATTATCAGACCCGAGACTGAGGTCTCCAGGCCGAATAGCATCTCCCTGCCAGGAGAATTTCAGTCTGGCAGGGTTTATCAGTGGAAGTGTAGTGAGGGCACCTAGGGCCCAGGCACCAAGGGATGGTACCCCCTGGGCATGGATACCCTGGCAGTGCCAGCCTGTGCCTTCACACTGTCCAAGAGGCAAAGTGTCCATGCCCAAAGGCCACCTTGGCACTGCCCACTGGACATCGGGCAGTGCCAGGGGACAGAGCTTTGTAGTGAGACTTACAGGGACTGCCACTCCGCATTGGGATTGATTGCTGCCGTCCCACAGCCTCAATCAGGCGGGTTGGAGGGGTGGTCAGGTGGGGGTGGTTTGTTTCCTGTGGGTCGGGGTCTGTTGGGGGTTTGGGGTTATCTGTCAGTGGGGGGCTGTCTCCCAGGGGAGGGAGGTTCTGCTGCAGGGTGGGCTGCTGTCGCTGCCGGGGAGGTGCGTGGAGATCGAGGTGCTCCTGGATGGTGTGGATTCAAGGCTAGCCTGGGAATGCTCATGGGATCCACAATCCAGCCATGGGAGGCACACTGACAGTGTCCCGGGCTGGCCAGTGAAGTGCAGGCACATAGTTCGGGGCCAGTGCATATGCGCAGAGTTCTGGAACTGTCTGCCTCTGGTGTGAATTAGCACTGCCCGCCTGAGCTTTTAATAATATTCATGATTGTGACCTCTGCATTGAACATAGAACATTACAGTGCAGATCAGGCCCTTCGGCCCTCGATGTTGCGCCGACCAATTAAGAAAAAGCAATGACCCTCTAACCTAAACTATTCCCTTTTCATCCATAAACCTATCCACTGACATCTTAAATGCCACCAAACTTGGCGCATCTACAACTGCAGCAGGCAGAGCATTCCATACCCTTACCACCCTCTGGGTAAAGAACCTACCTCTGACATCCGTCCTATAATAACCACCCCTTAATTTGAAGCTATGTCCCCTGGTACTAGCTTTCTCCATCCTAGGAAAAAGGCTATCACTGTCCACCCTATCTAAATCTCTGATCATCTTGTATGTTTCAATAAGGTCTCCTCTTGGCCGCCTTCTTTCTAATGAAAACAACCTCAAATCATAGAACATAGAACATAGAACAATACAGCACAGAACAGGCCCTTCGGCCTTCGATGTTGTGCCGACCAAAATAAAAAGCAATGCCCCTCCTAACTAAACCATTCCCTTCTCATCCATCTACTTATCAACTAACCTCTTAAACGCCACCAAACTTGGCGCATCTACAACAGCTGCAGGCAGGGCATTCCACTCCCTACTCACTCTTTGAGTAAAGAACCTACCTCTGATATCCGTCCTATAACTCATACCCCTTAATTTAAAGTTGTGTCCCCTCGTGCTAGCCCTCAGCCTCTCCTCATAAGACCTGCCCTCCATACCAGGCAACATCCTGGTAAACCTCCACATCTTTCTTATAATGCAGGGACCAGAACTGCACACAATACTCCAAGTGCGGCCGCACCAGAGTTTTGTACAGTTGCAACATGACGTTGCAGCTCCGAAATTCAATTCCCCTACCAATAAAAGCCAAGACTCCGTATGCCTTCTTAACAACCTTATCGACTTGATTGCCAATTTTCAGGGATCTATGCACATATACACCAAGATCCCTCTGTTCATCAACACTATTAAGAGTCCTACCATTAGCCCTGTACTCTACACATTTGTTATACCTGCCAAAGTGAATTACCTCACACTTTTCCGCATTAAACTCCATTTGCCACCTCTCAGCCCAGCTCTGCAACTTGTCCAAGTCTCTCTGCAAACTATAACACCCCCCTTCACTATCTACCACTCCTCCGACTTTGGAGTCATCCGCAAATTTACTAATCCATCCTTCTATACCCTCATCCAGATCATTTATAAAAATTACAAACAGCAGCGGCCCCAAAACAGATCCCTGAGGTACACCACTTGTAGCCGAACTCCATGATGAATAATTTCCATCAACCACCACCCTCTGTCTTCTATCAGCTCGCCAATTCCTGATCCAATTAGCTAAATCACCCTCAATCCCATAGATCTGCATTTTCTGCAGAAGCCTTCCATGGGGAACCTTATCGAACGCCTTACTAAAGTCCATATATACCACGTCAACTGCCTTACCCTTATTCATCTCTTTGGTCACTTTTTCAAAAAACTCAATAATGTTATTAAGGCATGACCTACCCTTCACAAAACCATGCTGACTATCCCCTATCAATTCATTTCTCTCTAAATAACTATAAATCCTATCCCTAATAATTCTTTCCAATACTTTGCCCACAGCAGAAGTAAGACTCACCGGTCTATAATTCCCAGGAAAGTCTCTATTCCCCTTCTTGAACAATGGGACCACATTCGCTATCCTCCAGTCTTCCGGAACTATACCTGTAACCAACGACGACCTGAAGATCAGAGCCAGGGGCTCTGCAATCGCCTCTCTTGCCTCCCACAGAATCCTAGGCATTGCACAGAGTGTGGGAGATTCAAGTCTGAACTCCTGCTAAAAATACAATCATAATTTACACCAGTTTTCCTGCCAATTCAGCACTTCTTTTGGCAATAATGCTCCCATTGTTTTTGATGAAAATGAATGATGGAGCAGGTTTGAAGGCCCAAATGGCCTACTGCTGCTTTTAGTTTATGTTTCAAACAGAAGCTGTGCAAATACAATCTAAATATATCAACAAAAAAAAGTACTGAATTTGCTTTTCCCATCAAAGAAGATGTTGGAACATTGTTTAAAAATAGATAGTGTTCCTTTTAAGATGAAAATTAGAAGAACTTTTTCTGTAAAGATTATGAATCTTTGGAACTCTCTTCCCCAGAGGGTGCCCTGCCTGCTGCAGTTGTAGATGCGCCAAGTTTGGTGGCGTTTAAGAGGTTAGTAGATAAGTTTATGGATGAAAAGGGAATGGTTTAGGTTAGAGGGTCATTGCTTTTTCTTAATTGGTTGGCGCAACATCGAAGGCCGAAGGGCCTGTTCTGCGCTGTAATGTTCTATGTTCTAACATCTCCAGTCATTGAATATTTTTAATGCAATGTTAAGTATATGGGAGATAAATGGAATGTGGAATCATAGAGTCATAGGCATACACAGAAATGGGCCCACTCATCATACCAACCAGGTTTCCAATGTGAACTAGTACCATTTGCCTGCTTTTAGCAAACATTCCTCTATAGCTTTCCCATTCATATACCTGTGGAGTTGAAGATACAGTCAGATCTGCTGTGCTTTTATTGAAAAATGGAGCAGACTCGAGGATGGGGCAGTTTTACTCTTCCTCCAAATTTGTCTTTTGTATTGGATTATATCTTTCGTTTCAAAATTTGATGTCAAGCCAATTTATAGCCCTATAGCTGCCAGTTGTCACTGATCCTGAAGTGATTACTGGGATTGATGCTGGACCAGCAAGTATCAGAATTCTATTGGTAAATATTTGATTCTAAAGTTCAATATTTTTTGAAAATTCTAATGGATACACAAATCTAAACTGGTGACTCAGTCTATTAATTTTGCTAATGTTAGGCAGTTATGTGTGAATGTAGCAGGACCAATAATCATTCATGTAACTGTGGTCAGAGGTGAATAGTTGCATAAATTTGCTAGTCATTCCTTTCTGTTGGTGCAGGTTCTGTTGAATTGAAACTATACGACATGGTCCGAGGAGCAAAAACTGCTGAGCAATGTACCATCAAGATGGCAAAAGAGAAAGCAGGTCCACGCACCTCCATCATCAGAAGCAAACGGATAAAAGGATGGTGGCCATTGATCAAAGTTAAAGAAATAGAAGATGAAGAAGAAGAAGAAGAAGGCAAGAAAAAGAAGAAAAAGAAGAAAAAGAAGAAAGTAAAAATAGAGGATGTTGAGTTTACTGATAGCTCAAACAATACTTACATACTCAGGGTGAGACTCTTACTGACATCTTCAGCTGAGAGAAATGTTGGAAACTGTAGGTACCCTCAGTTAGAAAACTGTCCTTTTACTTTTGGGACCCAAATTAAAAAGAGTACCCCAACATTATTCAAATAGTTGTTTGGTCATACAAAACATGAATATTAGAACATAGAACATAGAACATTACAGCACAGAACAGGCCCTTCGGCCTTCGATGTTGCGCCGACCAAAATAAAAAGCAATGACCCTCCAAACTAAACCATTCCCTTCTCTTCCATATACTTATCAACTAACATCTTAAACGCCACCAAACTTGGCGCATCTACAACTGCTGCAGGCAGGGCATTCCACTCCCGAACCACCCTTTGGGTAAAGAACCTACCTCTGATATCCGTCCTTAACTATCACCCCTTAATTTAAAGCTGTGTCCCCTCGTGCTAGCTTTCTCCATCCTAGGAAAAAGGCTATCACTGTCCACCCTATCTAAACCTCTAATCACCTTATATGTTTTGATTAGGTCCCCTCTTAGCCGCTTCCTTTCTAACGAAAACAACCTCAAATCCCTCAGCCTCTCTTCATAAGACCTGCCCTCCATACCAGGCAACATCCTGGTAAACCTCCTCTGTACACTCTCCAATGCCTCCACATCTTTCTTATAATGTGGGGACCAGAACTGCACACAATACTACAAGTGCGGCCGCACTAGAGTTTTGTACAGTTGCAACATGACGTTGCGGCTCCGAAATTCAATCCCCCTACCAATAAAAGCTAAGACTCTATATGCCTTCTTAACAACCTTCTCAACTTGACTGCCTACTTTCAGGGATCTATGCACATACACACCAAGATCCCTCTGTTCATCAAGACTACTAAGAATCCTACCATTAGCCCTATACTCTACACACTTATTATTCCTGCCATACTGCATTACCTCACACTTTTCCACATTAAACTCCATTTGCCACCTCTCGGCCCAGCTCTGCAACTTGTCCAAGTCTCGAAGCTTTGTCATCCTGAACTCATCAGGGCATTTGCAAGAATATCAATGTAGGGGGTAACAACAACTTTACACTGTATGAGACGAGAGAGCTGATTGGTTAACACCTGGACTCAGATTGATAGAGGCATTGTCGTGGAGAATGCACCATTTACAATTACACTGACAACCAATCTAAGATCGTCAGTCAAGCTCACAATGTGGTCCATTTACATGTGCTGGAGACTCAAATATACACAGGACCA
Organism: Sphyrna mokarran; assembly: GCA_024679065.1. Classification (NCBI taxonomy): domain Eukaryota; kingdom Metazoa; phylum Chordata; class Chondrichthyes; order Carcharhiniformes; family Carcharhinidae; genus Sphyrna; species Sphyrna mokarran. Next base: position 74,743,948 of record JAGIQG010000016.1, read on the forward strand.
TTTTCTTTGTAGACAGAGAGACTATGTACACACATTGTGCTGGTTTCAGATAAAAATAAGTGATAGCCATTTGTTGGTTCATTCTTCAGAGCAATGCCATGACAAATCAGAGTCAAACAGTTTGGTTTAAATTTTCAAATAATGCTTGAAAGTTAATTGTCAGTCACTATCAACTGGTGCATTCTCCATTGCAGTGATACTACCAATCAGTTTGTATTTGCCAAGTAGTCAGTGCTCTCTTCTCATTCAGTATAATGTTGTCAGTTCCTCTGCCATTGGTATTCTTACTTTTGGCCTGATGAATGTAGAATGGAAAACTTTGACAAAATGGAGGTGAACTTATTGGCTCTTTTCATCTGTCGTGATATTACAGGACCATTCTGCTGCTGTAATTTAATATTAATGAGCTTATTTTAATATTAGTGAGCCTGGTACGCAATTGTCTGCATCACTTGTTTTAACAACCTCACCAGTGGAGATCCTTACCAGCGAGGAACACAGAAGGTTCCCACCAAGGAACCAAATTTGACAGCATTGCTGGTGGGACCGGAGGCCATTGAAGTCCCTCTGGGTAGTTGGGGGCAGGAGCAGGTTGTGCCCTTTGGGCAGCCCCAGTTTATAGAGCATAGAACATTACAGCACAGTACAGGCCCTTTGGCCCTCAGTGTTATGCTGAGTTAAATCCCGACATCGAGTTATCCCACTCCCTATAATTCTGATGTGCTCCATATACCGATCCAATAATCACTTGAAAGTTCCTAAAGAGTCCAAATCCATTATCACAATAGACAGTCTATTCTGCACCCCAACCACTCTGAGTGAAGAATCTTCTTTGGACATCCCTCCTATATCTCCCAGCATGAATCTTATAATTATGTCTCCTAGTAACAGCTACATCCACCTGAGGAAATAGTCTCTGCACGTCCACTCTATCAATCCCTTTCATCATCTTAAGTTGCCTCTCACCCTCCTCTGCTCCAAAGAGAAAAGCCACAGTTCCCTCAACCTTTCCTCATAAGACCTATCCTCCAAACCAGACAGCATCCTGTCAAATCTCCTCTGCATTTTCTCCAATGCTTCCATATCGTCTTATAGTGAGGTAACCAGAATTGAACACAATATCCCAAATGTGGCCTCACCAACATCTGGTATAGTTGCAGCAGAACTCCATGGCTCTTAAACTCAAACTTCCAGTTAATAAACGCTAACACACTATAAACCTTTTTCACTGCTCTATCCACTTGAGTGGCAACCTTCAGAGATCTGTGGATATGAATCCCAAGATTTCTCTGTTCCTCCACATTTCTTAGAACTCTGAGGTTGACCCTGTAATCTGCATTCAAGTTTGTCCTACCAAAATGAATCACCTCACTTGGAATACTGTGTCCAGTTCTTGTCGCCTTACTACCAGAAGGACGTGGAGACTCTGGAAAGAGTGCAGAGGAGGTTTACCAGGATGCTGCCTGGTATGAAAGGTCTGAGTTACGAGGAGAGATTAGGCAAATTTTACTTCTGTTGTGGGCAAGGTATTGGAGAGAATTATTAGGGATAGGATTTATAGTTATTTAGAGAGAAATGAATTGATTGGGGATAGTCAGCATGGTTTCGTGAAGGGTAGGTCATGCCTTACTAACCTCATTGAGTTTTTGAGAAAGTGACCAGAGAGGTGGATGGGGGTAAGGCGGTTGATGTAGTATATATGGACTTTAGTAAGGCGTTTGATAAGGTGGCCCATGGAAGACTTCTACAGAAAATGCAGATGTGTGGAATAGAGGGTGATTTAGCTAATTGGATTAGGAATTGGGTGGCAGATAGAAGACAGAGGGTGGTGGTTGATGGGAGATATTCATCGTGGAGTTCGGTGACAAGTGGTGTACCTCAGGGGTCTGTTTTGGGGCCCCTGCTGTTTGTAATTTTTATAAATGATCGGGATGAGGGTATTGAAGGATGGATTAGTAAATTTGCAGATGACACTAAGGTCGGTGGAGTGGTAGATAGTGAAGAGGGGTGTTATAGTTTGCAGAGGGACTTGGACAAGTTGCAGAGCTGGGCCGAGAGGTGGCAAATGGAGTTTAATGTGAAAAGTGTGAGGTAATGCACTTTGGCAGGAACAATAAATGTGTAGAGTATAGGGCTAATGGTAGGGCTCTTAATAGTGTTGAGGAACAGAAGGATCTTGGTGTATGTGTCAATAGATCCCATATGGAGTCTTAGCTTTTATTGGTAGGGGGATTGAATTTAGGAGCCGCAGCATCATGTTGCAACTGTACAAAACTCTAGTGCGGCCGCACTTGGAGTATTGTGTGCAGTTCTGGTCCCCACATTATAAGAAAGATGTGGAGGAATTGGAGAGGGTAAAGAGGAGGTTTACCAGGATGTTGCCTGGTATGGAGGGCAGGTCTTATGAAGAGAGGCTGAGGGATTTGAGGTTGTTTTCGTTAGAAAGGAGGCGGCTAAGAGGGGACCTAATCGAAACATATAAGATGATTAGAGGTTTAGATATGGTGGACAGTGATAGCCTTTTTCCTAGGATGGAGAAAGCTAGCACGAGGGGACACAGCTTTAAATTAAGGGTTATGAGTTATAGGACGGATATCAGAGGTAGGTTCTTTACTCAAAGAGTGATTAGGGAGTGGAATGCCCGGCCTGCAGCTGTTGTAGATGCGCCAAGTTTGGTGGCGTTTAAGAGGTTAATTGATAAGTATATGAAAGAGAAGGGAATGGTTTAGTTTGGAGGGGCATTGCTTTTTATTTTGGTCGGCACAACATCGAAGGCCGAAGGGCCTGTTCTGTGCTGTAATGTTCTATTCTATATATTCTATATAAATTGGGACTGTTTTCCTTAGAAAGACGTAGACTTAGAGGAGATCTGATAGAGGTGTACAAGATTTTGAAGGGGATAGATAGAGTAAAAAGGACTAAGCTTTTTCCTAGGATGAACTCAAATAGCACGAGGGGTCACGGGCTTAGGGTGAGGGGGGTAAGGTATAATTTGGATGCTAGAGGGAGTTTTTTCACACAGAGGGTGGTGGGGGTATGGAATGCGCTACCAAGTAAAGTGGTGGAGGCAGGTCTCTGGAGATATTTAAGAAATACTTAGATGCTCATGATCCCTATTTTAAATCAGTTTTCTATACCCCTCCATTCCTACTGGAAAACTTCCATATCCTCTTATAGTGAGGTAACCAGAATTGAACACAATATCCCAAATGTGGCCTCACCAACATCTGGTATAGTTGCAGCTTGCGTGGGTTTTCTCCGGGAGCTTGCGTGGGTTTTCTCCGGGAGCTCCGGTTTCCTCCCACATATATTGAAACATATAAGATGATTAGAGGTTTAGATAGGGTGGACAGTGATAGCCTTTTTCCTAGGATGGAGAAAGCTAGCACGAGGGAACACAGCTTTAAATTAAGGGGTTGTGGTTTTAAGACAGATGTCAGAGGTAGGTTCTTTACCCAGAGGGTGGTAAGGGTATGGAATGCCCTGCCTGCATCAGTTGTAGATGCGCCAAGTTTGGTGGCGTTTAAGAGGTTAGTAGATAAGTTTATGGACGAAAAGGGAAAGGTTTAGGTTAGAGGGTCATTGCTTTTTCCTAATTAGTTGGCGCAACATCGAAGGCCGAAGGGCCTGTTCTGCGCTGTAATGTTCTATGTTCTATGTTCTACATCCCAAAGATGTGCTCTTAGGCTAATTGGCAAAACAAATTCTCCCTAAATTGTCTCAAATTTGGTTTTTAATCCATAGATCTATAAACATGGACAGGGATCGCGTGTAGAAGTGGGAACATCGAGGTGGCGGTGCGGGCTCGTTGGGCCGAAGGGCCTGTTTCCTGTGCTGTTTTGTTCTTTGTTCTCACACTTACCGGCGTTAAACTCCGTCTGCCACTTTTTGGCTCAGCTCTGTATCCTATTAATGCCTCTTTGCAGCCTGCAAGAGCCCTCTACCTCAACCATTACTCCACCAATCTTGGTGTCATCAGCAAATTTACTAACACACCCTTCAGAGCCTTCTTCCAAGTCATTGATAAAAATCACAAATAGGCAGAATCCAGCACTGATCCCTGAGGTACACCACTGGTAACTGGTCTCCAATCTGAAAATTTTCTTTCCACCACCACCCTCTGTTTTCTATGATACAGCCAGTTACTTATCCAATTGGCCAAATTTCCTTCTATCCTGCACCTCCTTATCATCTTCATGAGCCTACCATGAGGATCCTTATCAAATGTCTTATTAAAATCCATGTATATGATATCAACTGCTCTACCTTTGTCCACACACTTAGTTACCTGCTCAAAGAATTCAATCAAATTTGTGAGGCAGGACTTACGCCTCACGAAACCGTGCTGACTATCCCGGATTAAACTGCATCTTTCCAAATCTGCAACCTATCTATGTCCCTCTGCAAACTGTAACATCCATCCTAGCTGTCTACAACTCTCCCCACTTTGGTATCGTCAGCAAATTTACTAATCCAACCCTCTACACCCTCAAACGCTTTGCTAAAATCCATATACACTACATCAACTGCCTTACCCTTATCTACCTCTTTGGTCACCTCCTCAAAAAACTCAATAAGCTTTGTGAGGCATGACCTATCCTTCACAAAACCGTGCTGACTATCCCTAATCAATTTATTTCTCTCTAGATGCTTATAAATCCTATCCCTTATAATTCTTTCTAAGACTTTGCCCACAACAGAAGTCGGGCTCACTGGTCTATAATTTCCAGGATGGTCCCTACTCCCCTTTTTGTACAAAGAGACAACATTTGCCATCCTCCAGTCTTCCGGCACTATACCTGTAGCCAACGATGACATGAAGATCAAAGCCAAAGGCTCTACAATTTCCTCTCTAGCCTCCCAGAGAATCCTAGGATAAATTCCATCTGGCCCAGGGGACTTATCAATTTTCATACCCTCAAGATTCGCTAACACCTCCTCCTTATGAACCTCAGTCCTGCCCAGTCTACAACCTGGTATCGCAGTATTCTCCCCGACAACATTGTCTTTCTCCTGTGTGAATACTGACGAAAAATACTCATTCAGTGTCTCTCCTAGCTCCTCAGGCTCCATGCACAACTTCCCACTGCTATCTCTGACTGGCCCTAATCTTGCCCTAACCAATCTTTTATTATTTATATACCTGTAAAAAGCTTTAGGATTCTCCTTAATCCTATCCGCCAAAGCCTTCTCGTGTCCTCTTCTAGCTCTTCTCAACTCCCTCTTTAGCTCCTTCCTAGCTAATTTATAGCTCTCCAGTGCCCTAACTGAGCCTTCACATCTCATCATTATATAAGCCTCCTTCTTCCTCTTCACCAGAGATTCAACTTCCCTAGTACACCATGGTTCCCTCACTCGACCACTTCCTCCCTGCCTGGCAGGTACATATTCATTAAGGACATGCAGAAGCTGTTCCTTAAATATGCTCCACATTTCAGATGTCCCCAGCCCCTGCAATTTCCTGCTCCACCCTATGCATCCTAAATCTCTCCTAATAGCCTCATAATTACCTTTCCCCCAGCTATAACTACTGTTATTCAGTATGTGCCCATCCCTTTCCATCACTAAGGTAAATGTAACCGAATTGTGGTCACTATCACCAAAGTGCTCACCCACCTCCAAGTCTAACACCTGGTCTGGTTCATTACCCAGTACCAAATCCAATACAGCCTCACCTCTTGTTGGCCTATCTACATACTGAGTCATGAAACCTTCCTGCACACATTGAACAAAAACTGACCCCTCTAACGTACTTGAACTATAGCTTTTCCAATCGATATTAGAAAAGTTAAAGTCCCCCATTACAACTACCCTGTTACTTTCACACCTATCCAGGATCAACTTTGCAATCCCTTCCTCTACTTCTCTGGAACTTTTTGGAGGCCTATAAAAAACTCCCAACAGTGTGACCTCTCCTTTCTTGTTTCTAATCTCAGCCCACACTACCTCAGCAGACAAGTCCACATCAAACGTCTTTTCTGCCACCGTAATGCTGTCCTTAACTAACAATGCCACTCCTCCCCCTCTTCTACCACCACCTCTGCTCTGACTGAAACATCTGAACCCCGGAACCTGCAACAACCATTCCTGCCCCTGCTCTATCCACGTCTCTGAAATGGCCACAACATCGAAGTCCCAAGCACCAATCCAGGCTGCAAGTTCATCCACCTTGTTGCGTATGCTCCTCGCATTAAAGTATACACACTTCAAACCACCCTCCCGTTTGCCACTATACTGCTGCGATCTAGAAACCTTATCCATGACCTCCCTATTCACATCCCCCTATATACTGGCACAACAATTCAGGTTCCCATCCCCCATGAATCAGTTTAAACCCCCTCGAATAGCACTGGCAAATTTACCTCCCAAGATATTGGTACCTCTCTGGTCCAGGTGCAGATCATCCCTCTTGTAGAGGTCCCACCTTCCCCAGAATGAGCCCCAATTGTCCAAATACCTGAACCCTTCCCTCCTGCACCATCCCTTCAGCCACGAGTTCAAATGTTCTCTCTCCCTATTCTTTTCTATGTTATCCCTCGGCACAGGTAACAAACCAGAGATAACCACTCTGTTTGTTTTAGCCCTAAGTTTCCACCCTAACTCTCTGAATTTTTGCTTTATATCCCCATCCCTTTTCCTACCTACGTCATGGGTACCTACATGCACCACAACTTGGGGCTGATTCCCCTCCCCCTTAAGGATCCCGAACACTCGGTCAGAGATATCACTGACCCCAGCGCCCGGGAGGCAACATACCAACCTCGAGTCCCGCTCCTTCCCACAGACTCTCCTATCTATCCCCTTAACTAGGGAGTCCCCAATCACTAATCCAGATCTTTCCTTCCCCCTTCCCACCTGAGCATCAAGGACAGGCTCAACTCCCGAGACCTGTACTCCATGGCTTACCCCGGCTGTGTCTACATCCCCAACAGCATCCAAAGCAGAGTACTTATTACGTAGAGGAACAGCCTCAGGGGAACTCTGCACTGACTGCTTCTTACCCCTTCTAACAGTCACCCATGTATCACATTTAGGAGTAACTATCTCCCTGCAGCTTTTATCAATAGCCATCTCTGCATCCCTAATAATTCTTAGGGAATTATTAAAAATGGGTGCAATTCTCTCCAGTTTTCATAATTGTTCAGCACTTTGAATTTTTTTTGATAAGATTACCCCCAGTGTCTTTTTTCAGCAATATTCACAATTCATTTCATGGAAAAAGATATACCAATATGAACCTGTCCCTGAGGAATTGTAACCCTGTCTGGATTTGTTCCTTCAGGTGGGAAAAACTGGGAAAGAAAATTATAAATGTTAATTTTCATTTGGACACTATTGAAGTATTAGAATTATGCAGTGCAGAAGAGGCCCTTCAGCCCATCGAGTCCACACCAATACATTAAAAATACCTGAACTCCCACCTAATCCCATCTGCCAGCACTTGGCCCATAGCTCTGAATGTTATGATGTGCCAAATGCTGATCCAAATACTTCTTAAAGGAAATGACGCAACCATCACTAGCACTCTCCCAAGCAATACATTCCAGTCCCTCACCACCCTCTGGGGAAAAGCATTTTTCCTCATATCCCCCTAAACCTCTTGTCCTTCATCTTGAACCTAATTTCACTTTGTGACTGATCCTTCAACTAAGGGGAACAGCTGCTCCTAATCCACTCTGTTCATGTCTCTCATAATCTTGTACACCTTGATCAGGTCACCCCCTCAGACTTCTCTGCTCCAATGGAAACAACCCAAGCCTATGCGACTTCTCTTTATAACTTAAATGTCCCAGGCAGTATCCTGGTAAATCTCCTCTGCACTTCCTCTAGTATAATCATATCCTTCTGATTATGAGGCAACCAAAACTGTACACAGTACTCCAGATGTGGCTTCACCAAAGTTCTAGATGACTCCAACATGAATTCCCTGCTTTTATAATCTATGCCTCAACTGATAAAGTCAAGTGCCCTATATGTCTTTTTCACCACCCTATTAACATGCCCTGCTCTTTTCAGAGATCTGTGGACAAACACATCAAGGTCTCTTTGTTCCACAGAATTTCCTAGTATTCTGCCATTCATTGAATACTTTCTTGTCAAATTACTCCTTCCCAAATGTTTACAGCATTTAATAGCATAGTTCACTATCCACTATGTCATCAATCCTGGTGTCATCTGCAAATTTATCAACCATGCCTCCTAAATTCTCAACCAAATCATTAATATAAATAACAAATAACAAGAACCCAATTTTGATCCTTGAGGGATATCACTGGTCACAGGCCTCCAATTTAGAAAACAACCTTCTACAACCACCCTCTGTCTTCTGTCATCAAGCCAATTTTGTGTCCAATTGGCTACCTTACCCTGGATCCTGTGAGATTTAACCTTGTGCAACAATCTATCATGCAGTACCTGGTCAAAAGTCTTAGAACATAGAACATAGAACAATACAGCACAAACAGGCCCTTCGGCCCATGAGTTGTGCGGATCACATCTACCAATCCACAGACCTATCTATAACCCCCTATCCTATTCTTTTCCATATACTCATCCAGAAGTCTCTTAAAAGACCCCAGTGAGTTTGCCTCAACAACCTCCGACGGCAGTCAGTTCCATTCACTCACCACCCTCTGAGTGAAAAACCTACCCTGACATCTCCTTTGTATTTGCTTCCCTGCACCTTAAATCTGTGTCCTCTCGTAGTGACCATTTCAGCTCGGGGAAATAGTCTCTGAGAGTTCACCCTATCTGTGAAGTTGTGAGGTCAATCCCATCTCCTGACCAGATAGATGCTGTAGGGTAAGACTGAAGTTCTGCACTTCTCTAGGAGATGTTAAAATCTATCCACATCCAGTGCCATTACACTACGCAGATAGAATAGAATCTCCCTCACATTGTATCTTATAGTTTCTCCACAAACAGTGGCTTAGGTGCAGAGTATTGTGGGGAGATGAGGTGAGGCAATTTTGATGAGAAGGTATGCAGATTAGTGAATTTTTCTTCTTGTTTATGACAGGGTAAAGTAGAGGCTGAGATGCACTTGCTGACTGTAGAAGAAGCAGAAAAAAGTCCTGTTGGCCTTGGTCGGAAGGAACCGGAACCTCTGGAAAAGCCTAAGTAAGTGAATAAAAATTCTGAATAAGAATATAAGAACTAGGAGCAGGAGTAGGCCATCTGGCCCCTCGAGAGTGCTCTGCCATTCAATAAGATCCTGGTTGATCTTTTTGTGGACTCAGCTCCACTTACCTGCCCACTCACCATAACCCTTAATTCTTTTACTGTTCAAAAATTTATCCGCCCTTGCCTTAAAAACATGCAATGTGGTAGCCTCAACTGCTTCAGAGGTTCGCAACCTTTTGTGTGAAGAAGTTCCTCCTCAACTCAGTCCTAAATCTGTCACGCCTTATTTTGAAGCCATACCCCCTAATTCTAGTTTTACCTGCTGGTGGAAACAATGTGCGTGCTTCTATCTTATCTATTGTTGCTAATGTTCAAATCAGAAAGGAAATACATTGGAGCTGCTCTAAAGGTCTGTCAGTGTATGCAAAGATATTGAGGCACTGACATAACTGATGAGGACTGAACAATGATACATAAACAGCTTGCATTTATATAGCACCTTTGATGCAGGAAAACATCCCCAGGTGCTACACAAGACCAGACTGATGTTCTGCCTCATCAGATGACATTAGTGCAGATTCTGAAAAACTTGAGCAAAGACATGGGGCTGGAGAGGAAGTGGAAGTGGTGAGATTTAAGGAGGGACTTTGGATGCAGGCAGCTGAAGGCATATTGAACAATTATTGAACAATAGAAATCAGGAATGCTGAATAGGCCCAAATTAGATGAATGCGGACATTTCAAAGCATTGTGAAACTTGAGGAGTTTACAGACAAAGGGAAGGGTGAAGCCATGAAGAGTTTTGAAAAGAATGAGTGAGAATTTAACCATTAAGATTTTGCTTAACTGAGAGGCAATCTGGTTGGTAAATACAGGGGAGATACTGGGATAGGACTGGTAATGCGTAAGGATATTGGTAGCAAAGGTTTTGGAGATGTAAAGTTTAGAGTGTGGAACGTGGGAAGCCGGCTAGGCATGCTGGAATAATTAAATCCAGAGGTAACAAGGATATGGCGCAATTGATGAGCTGATTGAAGTTGGTGCGGAGTTAGGAAAGATTACAGTGGTGGAGATAAGTGATGATCATTTTGCAGTATATGATCTGAAGTTAATCTCAGGGCAAAATGTTACATTGAGATTGCTAATAGTCTGGCTGAACCTCTGACAGTTGCCAAGGAAAGGGTGAAGTCAGTGGCAAGGGAATGGAGTTTCTATGGAAACTGAAGTCAACAGCTCTATCTTCTTATTGTTTAATTGAAATAAATTTTTGTTTATTCAGCCTGATGTTTTACAGACAGTGGGGGAGTCAAGAGAGGTGGTGCTGAGGTCGAGCTGGGCATTGTCAGTGTACATGTGAAAATTAACACTGTCACTGAGGCACAGCGTTTAGATGAGGAATGGAGTCCTGGAAAAGATGGGGACATATTTAAGTGTGACAGCACTTTGGAAAGATGAGGTCGAAGGTTCTACAGTAATAGGCCAGGATGCTGGGATCAAGGGTTAATATTTAAAGGAAGGATGATGATGGCAGATTTGTAGGGAGGGTGTATTGAGGAGATAGAAACATGAACAATGTCAGCTAACATGGGGATCAGGAGGGGAAGTTGGTTGGCGCAACATCGAAGGTTGAAGGGCCTGTTCTATGTTCTAGCTGGGAGTAAAGTTCCAAGGGAATAGATTGAAGACATTGGGTAGAGGGGACGTGAGGAAAATATTTTTCACCCAGAAGATTAGGGTTAGGGGTTAGAATGGATGTCTGGAATTCATTTCCTAAATTGGTAGTTGGGGCAGAGCATTAATTTATTCAAAATGTGCCTGGATCTGCATCTAAAACACTGGAACCTACAAGGTGTGAAGCAGGAGCTGGAAAGCTCAATTGGCTGGTGCAGAGATGATGGGCTGAATGGCCACTTGCTGCAGCAGAAATGCTTTCTGATCGGATAGATGGATATGGCAATAGTTAAAAAGAAAAGAAGACAAAGGGGAAAGGGGGAATGATAGCGAGAGACAGATGCATTGATGTACATATATAAACACATATCTATATGCTAACAGATGTGTACAATAAATTTGGACAGGCATACATATGGTGTGTGTGCGTGCGTGCGTGCGTGCGTGCGTGCGTGTGTGCGTGCGTGTGTGCGTGCGTGTGTGCGTGAGTGCGTGTGTGCGTGCGTGTGTGTGTGTGTGCGTGCGTGTGTGTGCATGCGTGCGTGTGCATGTGTGTGTGCGTATATACACACACATGCAGATCCACAGAATACAATGATCTGTAAAGTGCTTAAATGGAAAATAGAATGTAATTAAATGTTAAAATGATCCTATCATTAACCAACAGCAAAGAGATGATAAAAATACCAGACATAAAAGAGCATGTGATTGGCTGAAGCAGGTGGGGATGAGGTATTTGTTTCACCATTCAGTCAGTTAATACTGTGACTCCAGTTGTCACCTATACACTGAAGCCCTTAATAGTCTCACTCAATAGTAATCAGTCATCTCAGTTCCCTTCCTCCATTTGTGAAAAAAAATTATATTTTTTTATATTAATTTGTGTGACATGGGCGTCACTGGCCAGCATTTATTGCCCATCTGTAGTTGCCCTTGTCCAGAGAGCAGTTGAGAGTCAACCACATCCTGTGGATCTAGCATCACATGTAGTAGGAAGTCTCACAACTCCAGGTTAAAGTCCAACAGGTTTATTTGGTAGCACAAGCCACTAGCTTTCGGAGCGCTGCCCCTTCATCAGGTGAGTGGGTGTTGTGTTCACAAACTGGGCATGAAAGCTCATGATAGCAAATAAACCTGTTGGACCTTAACGTGGTGTTGTAAGACTTCTTACTGTGTTTACGCCAGTCCGATGGCAGCATCTCCACATTGTGGTCACATGTAGGCCAGACCAGCTAAGAATGGCAGATTCCCTTCCCTAAAGAACATTAGTGAACCAGATGGGTTTTTCCGATGATCGACAATGGTTTCATTGTCATCATTAGACTCTTAATTCCAGATACTTTCTTTGCATTCAAATTCCACCATCTGCTGTGGCAGGATTTGAACCTGGGTCCCCAGTATATTAGCCTAGTCTTCCCAGAACATTTTTAGAACAAAATGCTTTCACTCCTAAAGGGCCTAGATCAAATCTTATGCTATTGGCTTCTTTTAATTCCCATTATCATTTTAATTACCTTGATTAGATCATCCTCAATCTTTTACATTGGAGAGAATACTAAGACAGGTTTGTACATTATTGTTTAAACATTTCCTGAGTCAACACTACACCTACTCCATGGCCAATCTCTCCTTCTCCAGGGACAGTGGCCAGAATTGAATGCAGCCATCCACATGGGGTTTAAGTGAACTCTTTTTACTGTAATATAACCTCCTCCCTTAATATTCCAGCATTTCTGAGATAAATCATTCCTTTCTGATACTTGTTGTATGAGCTCACTCACTTTATTGATATGTCTTAATAGAACATAGAACATTACAGCACAGAACAGGCCCTTCGGCCTTCGATGTTGTGCCGACCAAAATAAAAAGCAATGCCCCTCCAAACTAAACCATTCCCTTCTCTTCCATATACTTATCAACTAACCTCTTAAACGCCACCAAACTTGGCGCATCTACAACAGCTGCAGGCAGGGCATTCCACTCCCTAATCACTCTTTGAGTAAAGAACCTACCTCTGATATCCGTCCTATAACTCATACCCCTTAATTTAAAGCTGTGTCCCCTCGTGCTAGCTTTCTCCATCCTAGGAAAAAGGCTATCACTGTCCACCCTATCTAAACCTCTAATCATCTTATATGCTTCAATAAGATCCCCTCTTAGCCGCCTCCTTTCTAACGAAAACAACCTCAAATCCTTCAACCTCTCTTCATAGGACCTGCCCACAGCTACAAGTCTCTCTCCATGAAATCAATGAAGAATCTTGTAATCTCCCTAGTGGTTAGATTGATAACAGGATCATTTCATTGGATAGCATGGAAGGGGGTGGGTACCTGCCACCATCGCAGCTTTACTTGGATTAAATCCATGGTGGAGTTTGGGGAGGGAAGGGGGGTCATTGACGTTGGGGTCAGTATTCTGATGAGATCCTGTGACCCTACTGAGCCACATCCTCCCCTCCTTGTGTGTGAACCCATAGAACCATAGAAAATTACAGCTCAGAAACAGGCCTTATGGCCTTTGTTGTCTGTGCTGAACCATTTTTTTGCCTAGTCCCACTGACCTGCACTTGGACCATATCCCTCCACACCCCTCTCATGCATGCACCTATCCAAGTTTTTCTTAAATATTAAAATATTAATACCCTGCATTTATCACTTCATCTGGCAGCTCATTTCACACTCCCATCACTCTCTGCGTGAAGAAGCCCCACCTAATATTCCCTTTAAACTTTTCTCCTTTCACCCTTAACCCATACCCTCTGGTTTTTTTTCTCCCCTAGCCTCAGTGGGAAAAGCCTGCTTGCATTCACTCTGTCTATACCCATCAAAATCTTATACACCTCTATCAAATTTTCCCTCATTCCTCTACACTCCAGGGAATAAAGTCCTAATCTATTGCTAGCACGAGGGGACACAACTTTAAATTAAGGGGTATGAGTTATAGGACGGATATCAGAGGTAGGTTCTTTACTCAAAGAGTGATTAGGGAGTGGAATGCCCTGCCTGCAGCTGTTGTAGATGCGCCAAGTTTGGTGGCGTTTAAGAGGTTAGTTGATAAGTATATGGATGAGAAGGGAATGGTTTAGGTAGGAGGGGCATTGCTTTTTATTTTGGTCGGCACAACATCGAAGGCCGAAGGGCCTGTTCTGTGCTGTATTGTTCTATGTTCTATGTTCTATTCAATCTCTCTCTGTAACTCAGCTTCTCCAGTCCCAGCAACATCCTTGTGAACCTTCTCTGCACTCTTTCAACCTTATTAATATCCTTCCTGTACCAACCTGACCACAATTCATCCTGTCATTATTTACCCATGTCTGGCTCCCTCTTTGATCCACAGTTGCGTACAGAAGAACTGCAAGCTTCTGATTGACTGACAGTTTTCAAAGGGCGAGACTTCACCCCTTAAATCCTCTTTCACAGGAAGGCCCATTGTCAGCCTGGGAGTACCTGAGTGCAACAAGTCTTCCCAAAAAGAGACGATGCAAGGGTCTCCAGTAGGCAGCCAAGACCCTCATTCTCTCCACACAATTCCACCTAATATTCTGATTGGTTTTTTCCAGAACCAAAACAGCTGTCACACATTTTGCTGCATTGAAAGATCTGCAGTGAGGAATTTACCCCTATTTTTCCATAGGGAAATGGGTGAGGAAAGTTGAGGAATGTGTGGCAAGAGCATAAGAACTAGGAGCAGGAGTAGGTCATCAGGCCTCTCAAGCCTGCTGTGCCATTCAGTAAGATCATGGCAGATCTTTTCATGGACTCAGTTCCACTTAACCACCCACTCAGCATAACTCTTAATTCCTTTACTGTTCAACAATGTATCTATTCTTGCCTTAAAAACATTCAATGAGGTAGCCTCAACTGCCTCACTGGGCAGGGAATTCCACAGATTCACAAGCCTTTGTATGAAGAAGTTCCTCCTCAACTCAGTCCCAAATCTGCTTCCCCTTATTTTGAGGCTATGCCCCCTAATGCTAGTTTCACCGGCCAACTTCCCTGCTTCTATCTTATCTAGTCCCTTCATAATCTTATGTATTTCTATAAGATCCCCTCTCATTTTTCTAAATTCTAATGAGTATAGCCCCAGTCTACTCAATCTCTACTCATAAGCCAACCCTCTCAACTCCAAAATCAACTTAGTGAATCTCCCCTGCATCCCCTCCAGTGTCAGTATATCCTTTCTCAAGTAAGAATACCAAAGTACTCCAGGTGTGACCTCACCAGCTGCAACATAACCTTGCTGTTTTTAAACTGCATCTTTCTTGGAAAGAAGGACAAAATTCCATTTGCTGCCTTAATTACCTGCTGCACCTGCAAAGTAAATCCTTCAGATTCCTGCACAATGACACTCAGGTCCTTCCACACAGCAGCAAATTTTTACCATTTAAATAATAGTCCATTTTACTGTTATTCCTACCAAAATGGATGACCTCACTTTAACCACCATTGTACTCCATCTGCCAGACCCTCGCTCATTCACTTAGACTATCTATATCCCTTTGCAGACTTTCAGCGTCCTCTACACATTTTGCTCTTCCACCCATCTTAATGTCATCTGCAAATTTTGACACAAAACTTGGTCCCCAACTCCAAATCATCTATGTAAATCGTATACAATTGCGGTCTCAACACTGAACCCTGAGGCACATCACTAGTCACTGATCACCAACCAGAAAAACACCTATTTACCCTCACTCTTTGCTTTTTGTTAGTTAACCAATCCTCTGTCCATGCTAATACATTATCCATAATGTGCATCTTTATCTTATGCAGCAGTATTTGCTGCGGCACCTTGTCAAATACTTCCTGGAAATCCAGATACACCACATCAACCGGTTCCCATTGTCCACTGTACATGTAATGTTCTCAAAGAATTCCACCAAATTAGTCAAACATGATCTGTCCTTCATGAACCCATGCTGCACCTCACCAATGGGACAATTTATATCCAGATATCTCACTATTTCTTCCTTGATGACAGATTCATTTTCCCAATATAGAAATTAAGCTAACCAGTCTATAGCTACCTGTCTTTTGTCTATCTCATTTTTTGAAACAGTGGCATCATATCTGCTGTTTTCCAATCTGCAGAGGGCCCATCCCAGATACCCTCAGCTTGATACTCTCAGTCAGGCTGTTACCACTATGAAAACAAATCTTTGGCTCCTATAGAAAGAGTAACATTGGAGGGAGAATGTTCCAGAAAGAGCGATTGTAATCAGAGCTGTTATCATAAGATCATAAGACATAGGAGCAGAGGGTCATAGGAGAAGGTGAATGGGAAAGTGTGTTCACAGTTTGAGTGATATTCCAGTCTGCACATTTTGTAAATATCCTCTGACAATTGAACTTAATGTAACAATTATGATATTGCTGCTTCCTTAACATTCTTCATATCAGCAATCTGACTAATTTGTGCTTTTCTCTCAATCTCCAGCCGGCCCAACACATCCTTCAACTGGTTCATGAATCCTTTGAAATCCTTTGTCTACTTTATCTGGAAGAACTACAAGTGGTATATCATTGGCTTGCTGGTCATTGCCATCCTGGCTCTCTTCATCTTTCTCATCCTTTACACAATGCCACAGTTTATTAGTGAGAAGATCATCAACGGCTAAACTCTCACAGGATCGCCCCAGCATTGTTACATCATTGACACAGTGATACCCCTGACAAGACAGCAACTGCAACACACCAGCAACATGCCAACATGTCTAACATTCCAACATGCCAACAACATGCCAACATCTCCACCACAGGACATTTCAGACATGTAAATTCTCAGGACTGCATGTACTAGACCATGGGAAAGCTCCACAATTCAACAGGAGGCAACATTTATTGCAGTTATCTTTATGAATATTTTGTCAGAGGTAACTGATGTCTAAAGGGTGAGGTAAATTTTGGCAAGCCAATATGTTCCCTAACTGCTTATTTTAATATATTTTTATAGTGTTGCCAACATTTTGTTGTTGCCAATGTTAGGAAGAAGCCTGTAGCCACATTCATTGCAACAAGTATTTTGGCCTGCCCAATGGTTGTAAGGGGCACATTGTGCTGGGATAGGAGAAACCTTGTATCTTTTCTATAATCCTCCATGTATTGCAGGGTGAGAGTGAGTCCCAGAACAAGTTTTGATGTGTATGATGCCCTTGCTGGAATTCCAAAATCTTTTAATAGTGAATTTATAGTCCCAAAATATTATCAGTTCAGATGTACACCACGCTTCCTTTCAGTCTACTGCAGGCACTTCGGAGTGGGTAGCAATGTGGGACTCCAGAGGAAGTCCTAAAGAAGTATGGTACGACCAAAACCTGTCATGAATCCATACCTGGTCTTCATAATGACTGCACCAGGGAAATAACTCAGCACAACTGTCATCTGGTGCCAGCAGCAAGTGTTTCTGTGTCAGGGTCTGAGGTCAAGAGCAAAGTTCTTCAGGACCAAGAATCAGTGACAATGGAAACCAGCGAAACAATTACAGCAAAACAGGAAAGGATAGCAAACCTCGATTTTAAGTTTTGTACTATCTCACTTCATAGCATTAATTCTGTGTTAGTTAATCTTTGTGAGTGAAGGATGGAGTAGAATTAAAGGAAAGACTGTTTATTCAGTGATGGATAATTATGAGTGAGATAAGGAGATTCGAACAACTTCTGAGATTTCTGCATTGTTCAAATTTGAACCTGCAGCAAATAAAAACTGCAAAATGGGATTAGACTGAATTTGGAAACTGTTCATTTATCTGATAGCAAGTTACTGGAGATTTAATTGTACTCCTGAAATAATTGTAGATAGTTCAATGTGACTGTCCGTGTGGAGTTTGCATATCCTCCCTGTGTCTGTATGGGTTTCCTCCAAGTGCTCCGGTTTTCTCCCACACTCCAAAGGATGTGTAGGTCATAGAGTCATAGAGGTTTATAGCATGGAAACAGGCCCTTCGGCCCAACTTGTCCATGCTGCCCTTTTTTCTTTAAACCCCTAAACTAACCCCAATTGCCTGCATTTGGCCCATATCCCTCTGTATCCATTGAATCAATGTAACTGTCTAAATGCTTTTTAGAAGATAAAACTGTATCCACCTCGACTACTACCTCTGGCACCTTGTTCCAGACACTCACCACCCTCTGTGTGAAAAAATTGTCCCTCTAGATACTCTTGTATCTCTCCTCTCTCATCTTAAACCTATGCCCTCTAGTTTTAGACTCCCCTACCTTTAGGAAAAGATATTAATTATCTACTTTGTCTATGCCCCTCATTATTTTATAGACCTCTATAAGATCACTCCTCAGCCTCCTACGCTCCAGAGGAAAAAGTCCCAGTCTATTTAGTCCCTCCTTATAACTGAATCCATCCAGTCCCTACAACACCTTAGTAAATCTTTTCTACATTCTTTCCAGTTTAATAATATCCTTTCTATAATAGGTTAGGTGGATTGGCCATGCTAAATTGTCCCTTACTATCCCATTGTGTGTAGTTAGATAGAGTAACCATGGGAAATGTGTGGGATTATGGGGATAGGGTTGGGAGAGGGTCTGGATAAATTATTCTTTCAGAGACCTCTGCAGACACAATGGGCTGAATGGTCATTGAATGGCCTCTTCTGTATTATAAAGATTTTATGATCACTAACCTGTACTACTGCTACATTTTCCTTACACTTTTTCGTAAATTTCCATGTCATTGATCCCGCCCCAACCTATTTGGTTTAAAGCCATATCTATAACCATGGCTAAGAGGAGACCTTATCGAAGCATATAAGGTGATTAGAGGTTTAGATAGGGTGGACAGTGATAGCCTTTTTCCTAGGATGGAGAAAGCTAGCACGAGTGGACACAGCTTTAAATTAAGGGGTGATAGTTATAGGACGGATATCGGAGGTAGGTTCTTTACCCAAAGGGTGGTTCGGGAGTGGAATGCCCTGCCTGCAGCAGTTGTAGATGCGCCAAGTTTGGTGGCGTTTAAGAGGTTAGTTGATAAGTATATGGAAGAGAAGGGAATGGTTTAGTTTGGAGGGTCATTGCTTTTTTATAATGGTCGGCGCAACATCGAAGGCCGAAGGGCCTGTTCTGCGCTGTAATGTTCTATGTTCTATGCTTACGCAATTCACCAGGACTCTGGTCCCAGCATGATTCAGGTGAAGAGCATCCCAGTACTAGAACATAGAACATTACAGCGCAGAACAGGCCCTTCAGCCCTCGATGTTGCGCCGACCAATTAGGAACAAGCAGTGACCCTCTAACCTAAACCATTCCCTTTTCATCCATAAACTTATCTTCTAACATCTTAAACGCCACCAAACTTAGCGCATCTACAACTGACGCAGGCAGGGCATTCCATACCCTTACCACCCTCTGGGTAAAGAACCTACCTCTGACATCTGTCCTAAAACCACCACCCCTTAATTTAAAGCTATGTCCCCTCGTGCTAGCTTTCTCCATCCTAGGAAAAAGGCTATCCCTGTCAACCCTATCTAAACCCCTAATCATCTTATATGTTTCAATATGTTTCAATAAGTACTGGTATCAATGTTCCACAAATTCAAACCCATTTCTCCCACATCAACTTTTGACGTATTTACCTCATTAATCTTATTGACCTTGTGCCAATGAGCTCATGGCTCAGGTAGTAATCCAGAGATTATTACCTTTTTGGTTCTGCTTTTTACTGCTGATTTCCACTCTCTAATTCTCCCACCGGGCTGTCAATCTAAAAGCAAGTCAGAAAAGAAAGAAGAGATATTCATTGACTAATCACTTCTCTGTGATATCACATATCCTACAGGTGCTTTGGTCCACCTTGTTGTCTAACAAGTGGCATACACACGGGTCGCGAGAGGGCTGCTCTTGGATTTTTTTTTCGAGATTATTCTAGTGCTTCACGTCGTTAGTGTACACTTGACCTGGGCCATTTGGTGGGCAACACAACAGCTCAGTGACTATCACTGTGCTGTGCGGATACATGGATTTGGGCCTGTGTCTGTGGGAGTTTGCGCATTCTCCCCGTGCTTGCGTGGGTTTTCTCCGGGTGCTCCGATTTCCTCCCACATCCCAAAGATGTGCTCTTAGGCTAATTGGCAAAACAAATTCTCCCGATTGTCTCAAATTTGGTTTTTAATCCATACATCTATGAACTTAGACAGGGATCACAGGTAGAGGTGGGAACATCGGGATGGCGGCGCGGGCTCATTGGGCTGAGGGGTCTGTTTCCCGTGCTGTTTTGTTCTTTGTTCTTTGAAATCTTTGCATCATGTTGCAGCTGTAGCTACAACCTCTCTCCCAGCCTCAGCCATTGAAGTGCTCCCACCCCGCCCGTCTGTGGAAGTAGTTAGGAAAACAAGAACAGCAAAACTTCACTCTCCCTCCTACCCCATCTTCTTTTCTGCCCCATCTCCCCCTCTGCTTCCTTCTCCCCTATGTCCCCCTCTCCCCTCACGCCCCTCACATACCCCACCACCCACTCCTCCCCCATCTTCCTGACCCTACCTCCCCCCCCCCCCCCCCCCGCCCCCGCCCCATCTCCCCCATCCCCACCTCCCAAACTCCACTCTCTGCTCTTGACCTTATCTGACACAATGCCAAGTGGAAGCTGAGTGCTCCAACTCAGAAATGAGCTGTCCAGGTATCCTTGATTCAATAATCATTCATTCATTTTCCAACTTTATTTCGATAGAATGTTGTAAATTTTGATCTGTATTCAGGTTTTTAAATGTACTTTAGTTATCAATGATTATTATTAATGATATTATTAATTATTATTAATGATATGATGTTGAATTATGTAACCTTGTCCATTTTATTCAATTTTTATTGCAAACTGTAATAGGTTTTTTCACTGCTATCAACTATAACTTACACTCGGGGTGCCATTATTGGGTGCTGTTTGATAAGACACATCATGCTGGAAGACTTTTAAGATTATGAAGATTTAATTTATATTTCAAAACTGTATTTTCTCAAAAATATAACAAATATATGCAAAATAACGCAATAAAATTCCCAGAGAGATAATGTGCAGATTCCCTAAATTTACAGGACAAAGTTGGGCTTTTGATGCAGAGAGTAATGTGTTTTTTTGTGACCACTGAGCTCTGATCCAAACTCAGACTGAAAATCTGGTCTCCCATTAGTAGCACAAGTGTTTTCTGATCATTCAGGCTGACCAAACTGCACTCTAATTGCCCTTTTCAATCAACGTGTAGACTACGAACTGCTTTGCAGGTTGTATTATATCGAAATTAGAAATGCAAATGGCCCACTTGGCTGCTCAAGCCCGTTCTCAAAACCAATCGTTTGTCTCAACGCCACTCTCATGTCTCCTCTCTATATCCTTTGATTCCCTGAAAGATCTCGATCGATCTCGGTCTGGAATATTTTGAATGATAGATGAATCTTTGGAATAGTTTATCCAGATTCTTGTGGATGATCTAAGTGAGAAGGATGGCCTCACGTTATTCCTAAATGACTGGTTCCTGATACTAAGATTGAGATGCCGCTGCCAGGAGGAAACAATCTCAGTCTCTAATCTGCCTAGCTCCTTCACAATAGGAAGGAATAGTAGGTAGACAGTGGCACAATGATAAGGTCACAGGAATAACAATCTGGAGATCCAAGAAAATTATCTTGAGATAAAGGTACAAATTCCATGATAACAGATAGTGAATTTAAATTCAATAAATAAATCTGTGATTTAGAAATCTAGTCTGAGTAACATTGACCATGAAACATGACCAGGACAAGTCAGCCAGAATGAGACTGCAACCAGAGTATGGGTATTGGGAATTTGGAGCTGAAGGGAAAAAGGTGCTCATCTTCACGGGGAGGGAAGAGGCAGACCTGCGAGAGAGACTCGAGGGCACGTCAGAGGGAGAGAGAAGTTGAACTGTGACATCGCAGCCAGCAGGTTAGTTATTGGCTGGTGACTAGTAAGTAGTTTTTCCTTTTTCCCTTTTCTTCTCTTGGCGTTGTAGTTGTTGTTTTAAATTAACTTAAAGTTAAGTCATGGCAGGAAATCCCCACTCAGAAGGAAATTTGGTATGTCAGCTACAAATCTCATCAGCTTTTACAGATGCACCATAGAAAGCATTCTTTCTGGTTGTACCACAGCTTGGTATGGCTCCTGCTCTGTCCAAGATTACAAGAAACTACAAAAGGTTGTGAATGTAGCCCAATGTATCACGCAAAGTAGCCTTCCATCTATAGATTCTGTCTATACTTCCTATTGCCTTGGCAAAGCAGCCGGCATAATCAAGGACCCCACGCACCCCGGACATTCTCTCTTCCGCCTTCTTCCACTGGGAGAAAGATACAAAAATCTGAGGTCACGTACCGACCGACTCAAGAACTGCTTCTTCCCTGCTGCTGTCAGACTTTTGAATGGATCTACCTCACAGTAAGTTGATCTTTGTCTACACTCTAACTATAACTGTAACTCTATGTTTTGCACTCATTTCCTTCTCTATGGACGGTATGCTTTGTCTGTACAACATGCAAGAAATAATCCTTATCACTGTGTACTGATACATGTGACAAAAATAAATCAGATCAAATCAGATCCATGTCATGCATCTCTTGTGTGATGTGAGATCTCAGGGACCCTTCCAGTGTCCTTGGCTCCTTCACATTCAACTGCAGCTCCTGTTAGACTGCTTGACTTCAGCAAGGCATTTGACAAGGTCCCCCATGCAAGACTTCTTGAGAAGGTGAGAGGGCATGGGATCCAAGGGGCTTTGGCCTTGTGGATCCAGAACTGACTTGCCTGCAGAAGGCAGAGGGTGGTTGTGGATGGCTCTTTTTCTGCATGGAGGTCGGTCACCAGTGGAGTGCCCCAGGGATCTGTTCTAGGACCCTTGCTGTTTGTCATTTTCATAAATGACCTGGATGAGGAAGTGGAGGGATGGGTGAGGAAGTTCGCCGATGACACGAAGGTCGGTGGTGTTATGGATGGTCTGGAGGGATGTCAAAAGTTGCAGCAGGACATCGACAGGATGCAAGACTGGGCGGAGAAGTGGCAGATGGACTTTAACGCAGATAAATGTGTTGTGGTCCATTTTGGCAGATCCAATGGGATGAATGAGTACACTATCAAAGGTAGGAGTCTTAGCTGTGTGGAAGAGCAGAGGGACCTTGGGGTTCGGGTCCATAAGACTCTCAAATCGGCCTCCCGGGTGGAGGACGTGGTTAAGAAAGCTTACGGTGTACTGGCCTTCATTCATCGAGGGATTGAGTTCAGGAGTCAGGAGGTAATGCTGCAGCTTTATAGGACCCTTGTCAGACACACTTGGAGTACTGTGCGCAGTTCTGGTCGCCTCACTATAGGAAGGACGTGGAAGCTATTGAAAGGGTGCAGAGGAGATTTACAAGGATGTTGCCTGGATTGGGAGGCATGCCTTAGGAAGACAGGTTGAGGGAGCTGGGACTGTTCTCCCTGGAGAGACGAAGGTTGAGAGGCGACCTGATAGAGGTTTACAAGATGTTGAGAGGAATAGATAGGTGGACTCTCAGAGACTATTTCCCAGGGCTGAAATGGTCGCGACGAGAGGGCACAGATTTAAGGTGCAGGGAAGCAAGTACAGAGAGGATGCTAGGGGAAAGTTTTTCACTCAGAGGGTGGTGAGTGAATGGAATCAGCTGCCGTCGGTGGTGGTTGAGGCGAACTCGCTGGGGTCTTTTAAAAGACTTTTGGATGAGTATATGGGATCCAATGGGATTGGGGGTTATAGATAGGTCTATGGCTGGGTAGGTTTTGATGTGTTCGGTGCAACCTGTGGGCCGAAGAGCCTGTTTGTGCTGTAGTGTTCTATGTTCTATGTTCTATGTTGATAGTTCTGGAGCTGCGGATTGATTCACTTTGGAACATCCACGATGCTGAGGAAGTCATTCAGTGAGTTGGTTACAGTACAGATAAAAATTACTGAGGGAGATAGGGAATGAATGACCATCAGACAGAGGAAGAGTAGGAAAGCAATGCAGGAATCCCTCTGGTCATCTCCCTCCAAAACAGATATACCATTTTGGATACTGATGGGGGTGATGGCTCACCAGGAGAAGGTGGGTAGCAGCTCAGTTCATGGCACCATGGCTGGCTCTGCTATACAGGAGGATAGGAAAAAGAGTGATAGAGCTATTGTGATCAGGGACTCAATTGTAAGGGGAATAGATAGGCGTTTCTGCAGATGCAAGCAAGATTAGAATGATATGTTGCATTCCTGGTGCAAGGGTGCCTTGAAGATGGCTACAGGACATTCTGGAGGCAGAGGGTGAACAGCCAGCTTTCGTGGTGCATATAGGCACCAATGATATATTAAAAAATGGGATGAGTCCTACAAGCTGAATTTGGCGAGATTGGAGTTAAGTTAAAAAGTAGGATCTCAGAGGTAGCAATCTCAGGCTTGCTGAGATTTCAGAATAGCTAAGATGAATACATGGCTTGAGGGAGGATTCAAATTCCTGGGACATTGGAACTGGTTCTAGGGGAGGTGGGACTGGTACAAATTAGACAGTCTGTACCTGGGCAGGATTGGAACCAATATCCTTGGGGGAGTGTTTGCTACTGCTGTTGGGGAGGGAGCGTTTAAACTAATGTGACAGAAGATTGGGAGCAAATGCAGGCAGTCAGAGTGAAGTAAACTGGATAAAAGCAAATTACTGCAAATTCTGGAATCTGAAACCCAAAAGAGAAAATGCTGGAAATGCTAACCCTAATGCAGCATCTGTAAGGAGAGGAAAGAGCTGATGTTTCACATCCAGATGACCCTTTGACAAGGGCAGAGAAACCAAAGTCAAAAATTAAAAAGGGCCATAGTACAGAGTACAGAGATTGTGGAGAACTCAGTGACTGAGTCCAGGAAGACTAAGAGAAAACACAGGGGGAGTATATAAAACATGACCGGACAGATGGTCTGAGAAAGCAAGACAGAGAGCAAGGGAAATTCAGATTAACAGCATTTGTTTCAATGCAAAAGGCCTGATGGGCAAGGCAGATGAATTCAGGGTATGGATGGGTACATGGAATTATGGATATTATAGTTATTACTGAAACATGGCTAAGCGAGGGGCAGGACAAGCAGCTCAATGTTCCAGGATATAGATGCTATAAGAAAGAAAAAAGCAGGAGGAAGAGAACAAAGAACAAAACAGCACAGGAAACAGGCCCTTCAGCCCAACGAGCCCAAGCCACTACCTTGATGTTCCCACTTCTACCCATGATCCCTGTCAATGTTTATAAAAATCTGCATTGGAACCAAATTTGCGAGACAATTTAGGGAGAATTTGTTTTACCAATCAGCCTAAGAGCACATCTTTGGAATGTGGGAGGAAGTCAGAGCACCTGGAGAAAACCCACACAAGCACGGGGAGAATGCACAAACTCCCACAGACACAGGCCCAAATCCAGGTATCTGTACAGCACAGTGATAGTCACTGAGCTGTCGTGTTGCCCATCAACTGGTCCAGTTCAAGCGTACACTAACGATGTGAAGCACTAGGATATTCTGAAAAATCCAAGAGCAGTCCTCTCATGACCCATCACGTGTATGCACCTTGTTAGCCAACAAGGCAGACAAAAGTACCTGTAGGATAAAACAGAAATACATCAATATCATTCACAATTTACACATTTCCCAGGGAACTCCCACGGCTCATGATCCCTATTTTAAATCAGTTTTCTATACCCTCCATTCCCATTCTGTTCATGTGCCCATCTAAGTATTTCTTAAATAACTCCAGAGTGCCTGCCTCCACCACTTGGTAGTGCGTTCCATACCCCCACAACCCTCTGTGTGAAAAAACTCCCTCTAGCTTCCAAATTATACCTTACTCCCCTTACCTTAAGCCTATGACCCCTCGTGATATTTGATTCCAACCCAGGAAAAAGCTTACCACTTTTTACTCTATCTATAGCCTTCTTAATCTTGTATACCTGTATTAGATCTCCACTCAGTCTCTGTCTTTCTAAAGAAAACAGTCCCAATTTGCCTAACCTTTCCTTGTAACTCAGACCTTCCATACTAGGCAAATTTCCCAATTTCCCAATTTCCCCAAAACCATTTCTCTCCCAATGCTGATTTCCTTCAGCTCCTCACTAAAATTTGTTTCTCTCAGAACACCCCGATGTTCCCACCTCTACCTGTGATCCCTGTCTATGTTTATAGATCTATGGATTAAAAACCAAATTTGAGACAATTTAGGTAGAATTTGTTTTGCCAATTAGCCTAAGAGCACATCTTTGGGATGTGGGAGGAAACCGGAGCACCCGGGGAAAACCCACGCAAGTACGGGGAGAATGCGCAAACTCCCACAGACACAGGCCAAAATCCATGTATCTGCACAGCACAGCGATAGTCACTGAGCTGTCGTGTTGCCCATCAGAAGGTCCAGGTCAAGTGTACACGAACAACGTGAAGCAGTAGGATACTCTCGAAAAAGATCCAAGAGCAGCCCTCTCACGACCCATCGCGTATATGCCCCTCGTTAGACAACAAAGTGGACCAAAGCACCTGTAGGATAAAAACAAGTACATCAATATCATCATCTATTTACACACTTCCCAGGGACTCCCAAGGCTCATGATCCCTATTTTAAATTAGTTTTCTATATCCCTCCATTCCCATTCTGTTCATGTGCTCATCTAAGTATTTCTTAAATAACTCCAGAGTGCCCGCCTCTACCACTTTACTTGGCAGCACATTCCATATCCCCACCACCCTCTGTGTGAAAAAACTCCCTCTAGCACCCCAATTATACCTTAACTCCCCTCACCCTAAGCCTGTGACCCCTTGTGCTATTTGAGTCCATCCTAGGAAAAAGCTTAACCCTGTTTACTCTAGCTATACCCCTCATAATCTTGTACACCTCTATTAGATCTACTCTAAGTCTACTTCTTTCTAAGGAAAACAGTCCCAATTTGCCTAACCTCTCGTAACTCAGATCATCCATACCAGGCAGCATCCTGGTAAACCTCCTCTGCACTCTCTCCAGAGTCTCCACGTCCTTCCGGTAGTAAGGAGACAAGAACTGGATGCAGTATTCCAAATGAGGTCTACCCAACGTTTTATACAACTGCAACATTAAAGGCCAGGTCTTGTACTCTATACCCCTTCCTATAAAGGTTAGCATACCATATGCTTTCTTCACAACCTTCTCTGGGGCCCCTGCTGTTTGTCATTTTCATAAATGACCCGGATGAGGAAGTGGAGGGATAGGTTAGTAAGTTTGCTGATGATACAAAGGTCGGTGGTGTTGTGGATAGACTGGAGGGATGTCAAAAGTTGCAGCGGGACATAGACAGGATGCAAGACTGGGCAGAGAAGTGGCAGATGGACTTCAACGCATATATATGTGTAGTGGTCCATTTTGGCAAGAATAATGGGATGAAGGAGTACAATATCAAGAGTAGGAGTCTTAGCTGTGTTGTAGAGCAGAAGGATCTTGTGGTCCGGGTCCATAGGACTCTTAAATCGGCCTCGCAGATGGAGGAAGTGGTCAAGAAGGCGTATGGTGTACTGGCCTTCATTAATCGAGGAACTGAGTTTAGGAATCAGGAGGTAATGATGCAGCTCTATAAGACCCTTGTCAGACCCCACTTGGAGTACTGTGCGCAGTTCTGGTCGCCTCACTATAGGAAGGATGTAGAAGCTATTGAAAGAGTGCAGAGGAGATTTACAAGGATGCTGCCTGGATTGGGAGGCAGGCCTTATGAAGATAGGTTGAGGGAGCTGGGACTTTTCTCACTGGAGAGACGTAGGTTGAGAGGCGACCTGATAGAGGTTTATAAAATGTTGAGAGGAATAGATAGGGTGAACTCTCAGAGGCTATTTCCCGAGCTGAAATGGTCGCTACGAGAGGACACAGATTTAAGGTGCAGGGAAGCAAATACAGAGGGGATGTTAGGGGTAAGTTTTTCACTCAGAGGGTGGTGAGTGAATGGAATCGGCTGCCGTTGGAGGTGGTAGAGGCAAACTTGCTGGGGTCTTTTAAAAGACTTCTGGATGAGTATATGGGAACGAGTGGGATGGGGGTTATAGATAGGTCTGTGGCTTAGTAGGTATAGATGTGATCGGCGCAACTCGTGAGCCGAAGGGCCTGTTTGTGCTGTAGTGTTCTATGTTTGCCACCTGCTCTGCCACCTTCAGAGACTTGTGCACCTGCACCCTCAGGTCCCTCTGTATTTCTATACTTTTAATACGTCTACCCTTTATCATATACCCCCCCCTCTACATTCTTTCTCCCAAAATGTATCACCTTGCATTTATCAGGATTCGTGCTTGATGAATCTATTGGAATTCTTTAAGGATTTAACGAGTAGAGTTGACTGAGGGGTGTGGTTTGTTTAGATTTTCAGAAGGCTTTAGACAAGTTCTCATAACAGTCTACGATGCAAAGTCAAAACATATGAGATTACTGGTAATGTCTTGAGATGGATAGAAAACTGGTTAGCAAATAAGGAGCAATGGCATAAATGAGTCTTTTTCTGATTAGCAGTCAGTAAGATGTGGGATTAACATAGAAACTTAGAAAATAGGTGCAGGAGGAGGCCATTTGGCCCTTCGAGCCTGCATCACTGTACACTATGATCATGGTTGATCATACACTTTCATACCCCACTCCTACTTTCTCTCCATACTTCTTGATCCCTTTAGCCACAAGGATCACATCCAGTTCCCTCTTGAACATATCTAATGAACTGGCCCCAACAGCTTCTATGGTAGAGAATTCCACAGTTTCACAACTCTGAGTGTGAGGTAATGCACTTTGGCAGGAACAATAAATGTGTAGAGTATAGGGCTAATGGTAGGGCTCTTAATAGTGTTGAGGAACAGAAGGATCTTGGTGTATGTGTCAATAGATCCCTGAAAGTAGGCAGTAAAGTGGATAAAGTTGTTAAGAAGGCTTATGGAGTCTTAGCTTTTATTGTTAGGGGGATTGAATTTAGGAGCCGCAGCATCATGTTGCAGCTGTACAAAACTCTAGTGCGGCCGCACTTGGAGTATTGTGTGCAGTTCTGGTCGCCACATATAAGAAAGATGTGGAGGCATTGGAGAGGGTACAGAGGAGGTTTACTAGGATGTTGCCTGGTATGGAGGGCAGGTCCTAGGAAGAGAGGTTGAAGGATTTGAGGTTGTTTTCGTTAGAAAGGAGGCGGCTAAGGGGGGATCTTATTGAAGCATATAAGATAATTAGAGGTATGGATAGGGGGGACAGTGATAGCCTTTTTCCTAGGATGGAGAAAGCTAGCACGAGGGGACACAGCTTTAAATTAAGGGGTTTGAGTTATAGGACGGATATCAGAGGTAGGTTCTTTACTCAAAGAGTGATTAGGGAGTGGAATGCCCTGCATGCAGCTGTTGTAGATGCGCCAAGTTTGGTGGCGTTTAAGAGGTTAATTGATAAGTATATGAAAGAGAAGGGAATGGTTTAGTTTGGAGGGGCATTGCTTTTTATTTTGGTCGGCACAACATCGAAGGCCGAAGGGCCTGTTCTGTGCTGTAATGTTCTATGTTCTATGAATGAAGAAATTCTTCCTCATCTCAGTCCTGAATGGCTTACTCCTTATTGTTAGACTGTGATGTCTAATTCAGGACTTCCCCAACATTGGGAACATTCTTCCTACATCAAGCCATCCAGTTCCATTAGGATTTTATATGTTTCTGAAATCCCCTGTCATTCTTCCAAATTCCAGTGAGCACAAGCCCAGTTGATCCAGTCTCTCCTCATATGTCAGTTCTGCCATTCAAATATGGGTGGAATTCAGGAATTGGAGGGTGAAATCACAATGTTGGGAGTGTACTATAAATCTCCCAACAGCCACAGGAGACAGAGGAGCAGTTGTGGAGTCCAATACTGAAAAAATGTGAAAAAAGCAGGGTGGTTCTGATGGCTGACTTTAACTTCTTCCATATTTACTGGCAATCTCTTATAGGCAGGGGCTCAGATGGAGAACAATTTGTTAGATGTGGCCAGGATTTTTGATACAATGTGTTGACAATCCAACCCAGGAGGGAGCCATACTGGACTTGGTTTTGGGAAATGAGCCAGGTCAGGTGATCGATGTTTCAATGAGGGAGCATTTTGGGCTTGATGACCATAATTGCATAAGATTTTGGGTAATTATGGATAAGGAGAAGAGTGGCCCTTGGATGAGGATGTTTAATTGGGCAAGGGCCAATTACATCCAAATTAGACAGGAACGGGGGAAAGTGGTTTGGGAGAAGCTATTTGAGGACAAATCCACATCTGGCATGTGGGAAGCTTTTAAAGACCAGTTGATTGAAATGCAGAATGAGACAAGTAAAAAGTCCATATAGAAGGATAAAAATGGCAGGATTCAGGAACCATTGATGACAAGGGAAATTGTAATTTAGTCAAAAGGGAAAAGGAAGCATATGCTAGGTCTAGGCATCTAAAAACTGATGAAACTCTTGAGGAGTACAGTGAAAGTAGGAAGGAACTTAAACATGAAGTAGGAGGCTAAAAGGGCCATGAAATGTTTTAGCAAACAAGGTCAAGGAGAATCCCAAGGCTTTTACATATTAGGAGTAAGGGAATAATTAGAGAAAGAGTAGGACCACTCAAGGACAATGGAGGGAATTTAGCTGTGGAACCACAGGGAATGGGTGAGATCCTTAATGAGTACTTTGTATCAATACTTACCAAGGAGAAGGACATAACAGATGTTGAGTTCAGGGATGGGTGTGTGAATGCTCGAGAGAATGTCAATATATTGAAGAAGGAAGTGTTGAGTATCCTAAATTGCATTAAGGTAGACAAGTCCCCAGAGTCTTATCCCAGGTTACTGTGGGAGCAAGGGGAGAAATAGATGGGGCCTTAACAGATATTTTCACATCCTCTTTGATCAAAAGTGAGATTCCTGAGGACTGGAGAATAGTCAATGTTATTCTCTTGTTTAAGAAAGAAAGCAGGGATAATCCAGGGAATTATAGGCCTGTCAGTCTGACATCAGTAGTGGGGAAGCTTTTGGAGAAGATACTGAAGGACAGGATATATATGTATTTGGAAGAAAATGGACTAGTTAGTGACAGGCAACATGGTTTTGTACAGAGAAGATTTCACCAAATTGATTGAATTTTTTGAAGTGGTGATAAAGATAATTGATGAGGGAATGGCTGTGGATGTAGTATATATGGACTTTAATAAGGCATTTGACAAGGTCCCACATGGCAGACTGATACAAAAACTAAAATCACAGGGGAGTAGAGGTGGGCTGGCTAGATGGACACAGAACTGGGTTGGTTATAGAATGATGTGGAGACGCTGGCATTGGACTGGGGTAAGCACAGTAAGATGTCTCACGACATTAGGTTAAAATCCAATAGAATTATTTGGTAGCACAAGCCACAAGCTTTTGGAGCATTGCCCCTTTGTCAGGTGAGTCACAGGATGTTCCATAGGTGCTGGGACCTCTGTTGTTTGTAGTCTATAAATGATCTGGAGGAAAATGTGTGTGGTCTGATTAGTAAATTTGTGAATGACGTGAAGATTGATGGAGTTACTGATAGGCCAGGAATTGTCAGTACACACAAAAGGTTATCAATAGATTGGAGACTTGGGCATAGAAATGTCTGATGGAAGGTGATGCATTTTGGAGGATCATATTTAGGTGTGAATTATACTGTAAATGGCAGAACCCTTAGGAACATTAACATACAGAGGGATCTGGATGTGCAAGTCCATAGTTTCCTAAAAGTGGCAACACACAAGTGGCCACAATAATTAAGAGGGCATATGGCAAGCTTGCTTTCATCTGCCAGGGCATTGAGTACAGGAGTTGGGAAATCATGTTGTAGCTATATAAATCTTTTGTTAGGGTGCATTTGGAGTATTGCATGCAGTTCTGGTCACCACACTGTCAAATGGACATGGAAGCTTTGGAGAGAGTGCAAAGAAGATTCACCAAATGTTGCCTAGTCTCGAGAGTGTTGACTACGATGGAAGGTTGAATAAACTAGGATTGTTTTCACTGGAAAGATGGAGGTTGAGGAGAGACCTGATAATTTTGTACAATTCTATGAGAGGCATAGACAGGGTGGATAGTCAGAGGCTTTTCCCCAGGATGGAAGTGTCAATTACAAGGGGGCACACATTTAAGGTGAGAGGGGGAATGTTTAAGGGAGATATGTGGGGGAGGTTTTCATACAGATTGCTGGGTACATGGAACACGTTGCCAGAGCAGGCACATTAGCAAATTTAAGGGGCATCTGGAAGGGTATATGAATAGGAGGGAAATAGAGGGATATAGACCGAGTAAGACAGAAGGTTATTTCTAGTTTAGTTAGGGCATCATGATTGGCACAGGCTTTGAGGGCTGAATGGCCTGCTCTTGTGATGTACTTTTTCTTTGTTCTTTGTCCTTTGAATGAGTCTGGCATAGATCAGTTGTGATCATATTGAATTGTGGGACAGGCTAGAAAGCACCTGATGGCCAATCCTGCTTCCTTTTTTGAATTCTTGTGTGCTGTTAAATTGGCAGTTTTCTCCAGGCTAATGGAAGTCAACAAACTACGGTTAAACATAGGCTGCAGATAAAATCTGAGACACACTACATTTCCCCATTACTGTCTTCAGATCATAGAAACATAGGAAATCAGAGCAGGAGGAGGCCATTTGGCCCTTTGACCCTGCGCTGCCGTTCATTACGATCATGGCTGACTGTCCAACTCAATTGCTTAGTCCTGCTTTTCCCCCATCATCTTTGATCCCATTCACCTCAAGTGTAATATCCAGCTGTGTCTCGAATACATTCAATGTTTTGGCTCAATTACTTCTTGTGATAACAAATTCCACAGGCTCACCACTCCTTGGATGAAGAAATGTTCCCTCACCTCCATCCTAAATGGTCTACCATGAATCCTCAGACTATGACCCTAGTTCTGGACTTCCCTACCATTGGGAATATTCTCCCTGCATCTATCCTGTCCAGTCCTGTTAGAATTTTATAAGTCTCTATGAGATCCGCCCTCATTCATCTGAACTCCAGCAAAAACAATCCTAACCTAGTCAATCTCTCTTCATACTTCAGTCCTGCCATCCCCGGAATCAGCCTGGTAAACCTTCATTGTACTCCTTCGAGAGCAAGAACATCCTTCCTCAGAAAAGGAGACCAAAACTACACACAATACTCTAGGTGTGGCCTCACCAAAGCTCTGTATAATTGCAACAACACATCCCTTCTCCTGTACTCGAAACCTCTCACGATGAAGGCTAACATACCATTTGCCTTCTTTACCGCCAGCTTAACTTCAGCGACTGGTGCACAAGGACACCCAGGTCCCACTGCACACTCCTATCTTCCAACTTACAGCCATTCAGGTAGTAATCTGCCGCCTTGTTTTTGCGTCCGAAGTGAATAACCTCACATTTATCCAAATTATGCTGCATTTGCCATTGATTTGCCCACTTACCCGACCTGTCCAGATCATGCTGGAGGATTTCTACATCCTTGTCACAGTTCACCTTTTCACTCAGCTTGACATCATCTGCAAATTTTGAGATGTTACATTTTGTTCCCTCATCCAAATCATTAATATATATTGTGAATAGCTGGGGTCCCAGCACTGATCCCTGTGGCATCCCACTAGTTACTGTCTACCAATTTGAAAAACACCTATTAAACACTCATTTGTTTCCTCTCTGCCAACCAGTTTTCTATCCATCTCAATACACTGCCCCCAATCCCATGCACTTTAATCTTGCATGATAATCTTCTTTGCGGGACTTTGTCAAACCTGCTTGCAATTCATGGATTTACTGTCCTGCGTTTATTTGGAATATTTAAGCCAGAATTCTCTGGTCTTGCAAGCCTCGTGGTGCTTCCAGTGAAAATGCAGAATTTGGTTTTTCAGCCAAATCTTCATTCACTGCTGCAGGACCGGAGCATCCCAGCCAAGGGGGGAGCTTGGAGAATTCCAGCCACAAGCAAAGTTGCTACATTCTTCAAATCAACATCATTAAAGCAAATTATTTTGTTATTTATCACATTGCTGTATGTGGATGTTTGTGGATTGACTGGTGCTCTTTGCTGAAATAATAATTGTTCAAAGATTTACTTTAGCTTCTGGAATTCTTTGGAATGTACAATGAAAAACAAGATTTAACTGCAAGTTTGTTATTAAAATATTCCTGTTTTTTCTGACTTTAATGGACAGTTTGTGTAGCTATTGCGGGTCCATCAGGTTACACTGTGCACTGCGATTTCTTTGTGCTTGTGAGGAATGAGTTGTTTCTCAGCTAGGAATGCCCAGGTTACATCTCATGTTGCAATTGAGCATGGTTTTATTTGATTCTTTCAGTTTTAAAGTTTTTGATATTTCAGAATTCCGATTGTGAAACTGAGGCATTAAACATTGTTATTGCTTTATCTTTTACTTCCTAAAATGTCACTGACTTTGCAATTTTGTAACTGAAGTTTCATCGCTTCCCCCCACAGCTCAGCAGTTTTTTACACAAATAACGATGTTGTTGCAAAATGATTCAAGGTAGTTGGGTCAAACATGTATGTATTTGGTCAGGCTGTTTTTTCACCCCGGTCCTTCCTGATTGTGCTCCTCCAATATCCACCCAACCAAATCATTGATATC
The DNA here is from genome assembly GCA_024679065.1 of Sphyrna mokarran. Classification (NCBI taxonomy): domain Eukaryota; kingdom Metazoa; phylum Chordata; class Chondrichthyes; order Carcharhiniformes; family Carcharhinidae; genus Sphyrna; species Sphyrna mokarran. The sequence goes on from JAGIQG010000016.1 coordinate 74,778,334, forward strand.
TCTGCTCAACCTTACTCATCCCTGATGTGTGTTGATGGCTTTTTGATTGAAAGCATCACAGCCAGCCCCCCAACACTACTGTTATCAATGGCAGCACAGTGGTTAGCTCTGCTGCCTCACAGCCCCAGGAACCTGTATTTGATACCTGGCTTGGGTTACTGTCTATGTGGAATCTTCATTTCTCCCCATGTCTGTGTGGGTTTCCTCCGGGTGCTCCGGTTTTGTCCCACAGTCCAGAAGACGTGTTGGTTAGGTGCATTGACTATGCTATATTCTCCCTTAGTGTACCTGAACAGGTGCTAGAGTATGTCAACTAGTGGATTTCTTCATTGCAGTATTAATATAAACATACTTGTGACTCTAATAAATAGACAAACTAAAAAAAGCCTTCCAAGCACCCACTACTCTCTGAAAAATGATCCCCACACATCTTCCTTAAACTTTCAACCTCTCACCTTGAATTTGCGCCTTCTTCTAATTGACACTTTCACTCTTGGAAAAAGCCTCTAACTGTCTGCTCATCCAGATACTTTAAAGGTTGTCAGGTTTTCACCTCCAAAACCTTCCGAGGCAGTGCATTCCAGATTCCCTCTGAATGAAAAAATGTTTTCACAATTCCTTCTGAATCTCTTGCCCCTTACCGTAAAACTCTGCCCCTCGTGATTGACTCCTCAACCAATGGGAATAGATGCTTCCTATTCACCCTGTCCATACCCCTCACAATCTTAGACACCTTAATCATGCCCCTTTACCATTGCACCCCCCCCCCCCCAAGGCCTTCTCTGTTCTAAAGAAAACAATCCAAGCCTATCCATTCTCTTTATAGCTTACATGTTCCATCCCAGGCAGCATCCTGTGAACATTCTCTGCTTCACCTTTGTAACTGAATTCCTCACCCCAGGAAACAATCTTATGATTTTTTCCTGTGCTTTCTCCAATACTTTCAGATCTTTCTTAAAGGACATCACCTAGAACTGGACAAAACACTTCAACGACACCAGACTAGTGTCTAACATTATTTATTTGAACTTTCAGAAGGATTTAACAAAGAATCACATAAAGGATTCATGTAAAATTAAAGTACAGGGGATTGGAGGTAATGCATTAGTTAGCAGACAGAAAATATAAAATAGGAATAAATGGAGCTTTGTCTAAGTGGCAAGCAGAGACTAGTGGAGTATCGCATGAATCTGTGCTGGTAACCCAGCTATATATTTATATAAATGATTTAAATGAGGGAATTACATCTATTATCTCCAAATTTGCAAATAATATAAAGTTGGGTGGGAGGGTGAGTTATGAAGAGAGTGCGGAGATGCTTAAGCGTAATTTGGGCGGACTGTGTGAGTAGGCATCTGCATGCAGATCAGTAAAATATGGATAAATGTGAGATTATCCGCTTTGGTAGCAAAAATGGAAGACAGATTAATATCTGGCCATAATTCAGAGAGGGAAATGTGCAACTAGATCTGGGTGTCCTCATACACCATAGAACATAGAACATTACAGCGCAGTACAGACCCTTCGGCCCTTGATGTTGCGTTGACCAATGGAACCAATTTTATGACCCTCTAACCTAAACTATTCCAATGCTATCAATATGCCTATCCACTGACCATTTGAATGCCCTTAAACTTGGCGAGTCCACAACTGCTGCAGGCAGGGCATTCCACGTCCTTACTACCCTCTGAGTAAAGAACCCACCTCTCACATCCGTCCTATAACTACCACCCCTTAATTTAAAGCTCTGTCCCCTTGTGTTATCTATCTCCATCCGAGGAAAATGGTTCTCACTGTCCACCCTATCTAACCCTCTGATCATCTTATATGTCTCAATTAAGTCACCTCTTAGCCTTCTTCTCTCTAATGAAAATACCTCAAGTCCCTTAGTTTTTTCTCATAAGACCTACCCATCACACCAGGCAACATCCTGGTAAACCTCCTCTGCACCCTTTCCAATACCTCTTCATCTTTCTTATAACGTGGCAACCAAAACTGTACACAATACTCCAAGCACAACCACACCAGAGTTTTGTACAGTTGCAACATGACATCTCGGCTCCAAAATTCAATCCCTCTACCAATAAATGCTAACATACTATACGCCTTCTTAACAATCTTATCAACTTGAGTACCATCTTTCAGGGATCTGTGAACCTGTACACCAAGATCTCTCTGCTCATCTACACTACTAAGAGTCCTACCATTAGCCCTATATTCTGTACACATATATTACTCTTACCAAAGTGAATCACCTCACGCTTTTCCACATTAAACTCCAATTGCCACTTCTTGGCCTAGCTCTGCAACTTATCTATGTCTCTCTGCAAACTGTAACATCCATCCTCACTGTCTACAACTCCTCTGACTTTGGTGTCATCAGCAAATTTACTAACCCATTCCTCTACACCCTCATCCAGGTCATTTATAAAAATAACAAATAACAGTGGCCCCAAAACAGATCCCTGAGGTACACCACTAGTAACTAAATTCCTGGTTGAATATATCCCATCAACCACCGCCCTCTGCCTTCTATCAGCTAGCCAATTTCTAATCCAATTTACAAAATCACCCTCAATCCCATGCATCTGCATTTTCTGCAGTAGTCTTCCATGGGGAATCTTATCAAACGCTTTGCTAAAATCCATGTACACCACATCAACTGCCTTACCCTTATCCATCTCTTTGGTCACCTTTTCAAAAAACTCAATAAGGTTTGTGAGGCATGTTGACTATCCCTAATCAATTCATTTCTATCTAAATGACTATAAATCTTATCCCTTATAATTCTTTCCAAAACTTTCCCCACTATAGATGTAAGGCTCACTGGTCTATAATTTGCAGGATGGTGTCTGCTCCCCTTCTTAAACAAGGGGACAACATTTGCCATCCTCCAGTCTTCCGGCACTACACCTGTAGCCAACGACGACATGAACATCAAAGCCAAAGGCTCTGCAATCTGCTCTCTAGCCTCCCAGAGTAACCTGGGATAAATCCCATCCGGCCCAAAGGATTTATCTATTTTCATACTCTCAAGAATAGCTAACACCTCCTCCTTATGTACCTTTATCCTGTCTAGTCTACAAGCCAGTATCCCAGTATTCTCTCCAACTCCATCGACATTTTCCCTCATGAAGACTGACAAAAAATACTCATTCAGTGCCTCACCAATCTCTACAGGCTCCACGCACAACTTCCCACTACTGTCTCTGACTGGCTCTAATCTTGCCCTAACCAATCTTTTATTCTTAACATATCTGTAAAAAGCTTTAGTGTTCTCCTTTATCCTATCCGCCAAAGTCTTCTTGTGTCCTCTTTTAGCTCTTCTTATCTCACTCTTTAGCTCCCTCCTGGCTAATTTATAACTGTCCAGTACCCTAACCGAGCCTTCACGTCTCATCTTTATATAAGCCTCCTTTTTCCCTTTCGCTAGTGAACTAACTTCCTTAATACACGACGGTTCCCTGGCTCTACCACTTCCTTCCTGCTTGACAGGTACATTTTTATCGAGGACTCGCAGTAGCTGTTCCTTGAATAAGTTTCAGGTGTTCCCAGCCCTTGCAATTTCCTACTCCATCCTATGTATCCTAAATCTCACCTAATAGCCTCATAATTACCTTTCCCCCACCTGGAACTTCTTCCCTTTGGTATATGTCTATTCTTTTCCATCACTAAGTTAAACGTAACCAAATTGTGGTCAGTATCACCAAAGTGCTCACCTACCTCCAAGTCTAATACCTGGTCTGGTTCATCACCCAGAACCAAATCCAATGTAGCCTCTCCTCTTGTTGGCCTATCTACATACTGAGTCATAAAACCCTCCTGCACTCATTATACAAAAACTGACCCCTCTAATGTGCTTGAGCTGTAACTTTTCCAATCAATACTTGCAAAGTTAAAGTCCCCCATAACAACTACCCTGTTATTTTCACTTCTGTCCAGAATCATCATTGCAATCTTTTCCTCCACGTCCCTGGAACTTTTTTGGACGCCTATAAAAAAAACTCCCAACAAGGTGACCTCTCCTCTCCTGTTTCTAATCTCAGCCCAAACTATCTCAATAGACAGGTCCACATCAAATGTCCTTTCTGCCACCGTAATACAGTCTTTGACTAACAATGCCACACCTTTGTTCTTTGTTTCTTTGTACCTCCCCGTCTTCTACCACCTACTCTGCTCTGACTGAAACATCTGTACCCCGGAACCTGCAACATCCATTCTTGTCCCTGCTCTATTCATGTCTTTGAAATGGCCACACCATCGAAGTCCCAGTCACTAAAAGTAAGCATGAAAGCACAACAGGCAGTAAGGAAAGTAAATGGTATGTTCACCTTCATAGAGATTCGAATGAAGAGCAGAGATATCTCTTGGTAATTATACAGGCCTTTGGTGAAGCCAAATCTGTATATTGTTTTTAGTTTTGGCCTTTGTTATAGTTTTTCTGAGGAAAAATATTTTTGCTGTAGAGGAAGCATGGAGAAGGTTTACTAGACTGACACCTAGGATAGTGGATCTGATTATGAAGAGAGATTGAGTTGGTTAGAATATATTTGCTGGAATTCAGAAGAATGGGGGGAGGATCTCATAGAAACCTATAAAATTCCAACAAGCACAGTGTTATATGGCACGGTAGCACAGTGCTTAGCATTGCTGCTTCACAGCTCCAGAGTCCTGGGTTCAATTCCCGGCTCGGGTCATTGTGTGGAGTTTCCACATTCTTCTTGTGTCTGTCTGGTTTCCTCCCACAGTCCAAAGATGTGTGGGTTAGGTTGATTGGCCGAGCTAAAATTGTCCCTTATGTCCTGAGATATGTAGGTTAGAAGAATTAAGGTGTAAATGTGTAGGGATATGGATGTCGAGCCTGAGTGGTTTTGTATGGTCAGTGCAGACTTGATGGGCTGAATGGCCTTCTTCTGCACTATAGGATTTCTATGATTAGACAGAGTGATGCAGGAAGAATGTTCCCAATGGTGAGGATGCCCAGAACTGGAGGTCATAGTCTAAGGATACAGGATAAATCTTTTATGACTGAGATGAGGAGAAATTGCTTCACCCACAGAGTGGTCAGCCTGTGGAATTCACTACCACAGAAAATAGTTGAGGCTAAAACATTAAATAACTTCAGGAAGCAGTTGGATATAGCACTTGGAATTAAAGAGATCAAGGAATAGGGAGAAGGGGGAATCAGGCTGTTGAATTGGATGATCAGCCATGGTCATTATGAATAGAGGAGCAGGCATGAAGGGCCATATGATCTATTCCTCCTATTTTCTTTGTTTCTAATACAAGTTCAATCTAACCTCCTCGTTCTTGCATTTTATGTTCCTATGATTAACCTGGTGGAAGAGCAGCACACTCCTGTTTACCCTCAATGTTAGTTTTAACTTGATTTTATGAAAAACAAAGAACACAGTGTTTTAGCTCAACCACAAACTTGTTTATTCATTTAAAAATTCTGAATGCCATAATATCAGAGCTTTACCTAGTGTAATACTGTTGTCTACCACTAAATACATATAGATCACAACTTACAATAAAATTCTCCACTGAAAAGCTATAAATAAAACCCCACATTTCTGCAGAAACATAGAATCATAGAAAAACTACAGCATAGTTTTGTAGTGAACATAGAACACAGCTGTAGTGTTCTATGTTCTACGTTCTAAATTCGTGGGCCTTCGGCCCGATCATATCGCTACTTACTAGGATTACCTTTAACTCTCAATTCTATTAGGCCCCAGGTACTCATCCAGACATCTCTTAAAAGATCCTAACAAATTTGCCTCCATCACCATCGATGGGATCCAATTCCATTCACCCACCACTCTCTGAGTGAAAAACTTACTCCTGACATCTCCTTTGTACTTACTCTCCAGCACTTTAAATCTATGTCCTCTTGTGGCAGCTATTTCAAACTTGGGAAAAAGCTTCTGAGAGTCCACCTGATCAGTATACCTTATACACCTTATACACTTCTATCAGGTCCCCTCTCATCCTTCGTCTCTCCATGGAGAAAAGGCCAAGCTCCCTCAACCTATCCTCATAAGGCATGCAACCCAATCCAGACACCATCCTTGTAAATCTCCTCTGCACCCTTTCTATGGCTTCCACATCTTTTCTGTAATGAGGCGACCAGAACTGAGCACATTACTCCAAGTTAGGTCTGACAAAGGTCTTATATAGAACATAGAACATAGAACATTACAGCACAGAACAGGCCCTTCGGCCTTCGATGTTGCGCCGACCAATATAAAAAGCAATGCCCCTCCAAACTAAACCATTCCCTTCTCTTCATATACTTATCAACTAACCTCTTAAACGCCACCAAACTTGGCGCATCTACAACTGCTGCAGGCAGGGCATTCCACTCCCGAAACACCCTTTAGGTAAAGAAGTTGCAACATTATCTCCCGACTCCTAAACTCAATTTCTTGATTGATGAAGGCCAGTGCATCATATGCCTTTTTAACCACATCCTCTACCTGCGAAGTCAATTTGAGAGTCCTATGAACCCAGACCTCAAGATCCTTCTGATCTTCCACACTGCTAAGAGACTTACCCTTAATATTATATTCCTTCATCCCATTTGACCTGCCAAAATATATCACTATACATTTATCCGGGTTGAAGTCCATCTGCCACTTCTGAAACCAGTCTTGTATCCTATCTGCATGCTGCAACTTCTGACATCCCTCCAAACTATCCACAACACCTCCAACCTTCGTGTCATCGGCAAACTTATCAACACAACGCTTCACGTCTTCATCCAGGTCATTTATAAAAATCACAAACAGCAAGGGTCCCAGAACAGATCCCTGGGGCACTCCACTGGTGACCAATTTCCATGCAGAAAAAGATCCATCTACAATCACTCTCTGCCTTCTGCAGGCAAGCCAGTTCTGGATCCACAAAGCAATGTCCCCTTAGATCCCATGTCCCCTCACTTTCTCAATAAGCCTTGCATGGGGGACTTTATCGAACACTTTATTGAAGTCCATATAAACCACAACTACCATTTTTCCTTTGTCAATGTGTTTAGTCACATTTTCAAAAAACTCAGCCAGACTCCTCTGACACAACCTGCCTTTAACAAAGGTGCTTTGACTACTCTTGATCATAGTATGCTTCTGTAAATGTTCATAAACCCTTAGTTAATTGAACCTAAATCTCCTCAGGATTTAGTTGTTAACTTTAAATTATCCATAAATCTCAGCTCTGATATTCTTCACTTCTGGCTGATACAACAACCATGTAGTCAATTCTTCCAGTATGAGCTCTTGGTTTATGAGGTTGACTATTCCTGATCATCCTTGGTGACTGAAGTCCAAAGCATTCAGGCTAATATAACCACAATATGGCTGAAAACTTTTGCAATCTCCACCACAGCTGATCTTTCTTGGTGTTGAAAGTAGACTTAAGACAAGGTGACCATCTCTGTCCCCTCCATTGACTATTGTGCCAGATGCTATAGTTTTGGATCTTCTATTACAAACCTTGTGGGAAATATCAAGACATATTTCCTGAAGACATACTGTGTTCCTTGGTGAACATATTTCCTCAAACATCCTGCTGGATGTTTTGTGCTTAGCATCTGTTAGTGTCATAGAGGTTTACAGCATGGGAATAGGCCCTTTGGCCCAACTTGACCATGCTGTCCCTTTTTTAACCACTAAGCTAGTCCCAATTGTCTGCATTTGACTCATATTTTTCTTATACCCATCTCATCCATGCAGTTATGTAAATTCTTTTAAAAAGACAAAATTGTACCTGTCTCTCCTTACTATCTCTGACAGATTGTTCCAGACACTCATACCCTCTGTGTGAAAAAATTGGCCCTCTGGACACTTTTGTATCTCTCCCCTCTCACTTTGTTAGTCTAATTCCTGCTTTGGTCCAAACAACTCCATTCATCTCATCTAATTTCCACGGCCAAAGCAATGGAATTGGGTCAGATGTCTCTTGCTCCCAGGTTGATATGCAGTGTAACAAAGTCCACCTCTCCCTTAACATTCTTGATAATTTTTATTTGATGTTAGCACTGACAGTCTCCCAGCTTCTTTAATCAAGTTGTCTGAAGACAACTGTTTCCAGTCTTTATGATGAAAATGTCTCTCTATCAATTTCAGTATCGACACAATTTGAAGATTACCCCTCGACAGTACAGCCTGCCTCATTGCCAATAAACATGCCAAACTTCAACGTAATCTTTACGTCTATGGATTTTGAGGTTTTATATTTAATGAAGGTCCAATTGGAATTTTCCACTTGCTACTTCAATGATTTATGTATACATCCAGGTCTCTCTGCTCCTGCAGTCCTCTTTAGAATTGTATCTTTCATTATACATCGTCTCTCCACGATTTTCTCACCAAAATGAATCACTTCATAACTCTCTACACTTCATCTGCCATTTGCCACGCTCCTAATCCACCAAAGTTTTCACATTTTTCTATCTACATGTCATCCTCACAGTTCACAATGTTTCTAGGTTTTGGTATCATCTGCAATCTTTGAAATTGTAGCCCTTGTAGAAGTATTGTGAGTGCAGCAGCTGTATTTTTTTTTAAGTGGCTAACTAGTATTTAGTTGTTCATCTAATAACCAATAGAGGGAGAGATATATCAATTGGCGGGGTTGTGTGCTACACCTGTGTGATGAGTATCATGCACACTTCAAGTGTCCCTAAGAATTATATCTGTGGGAAATACATCTAGTTGCAGATGTTCACTGAATGCATAGATCAGTTAAAGCAGCAGCTGGTGACACTGAGGGGCACACAAATAGCTGAATTTGGTATAAATAATAGTTGCAGACATGTGGTCACACCCAAGATGCAGGAAGACAAATGAATCCCCGCCAGACCAGGTACACAGTCAGTGCAGGGTTCCCCTATGACTGTCCCTCTGTCTAATGAGTATGTTCTGTATACTGATGAGGGGGGAAGATCCAGCAGGGTACAGCAAAGGCGGCCAGAGAGAAGGTACTATGGCTGCTGCACAGAGGGAGGGCACAAAGCATAACAAAGCAATAGTGGGAGGGGATTCAATAGTCAGTTCCACAGATAGGCATTTCTGTGGCTGTAAAGGGACCCCAGGATGGTAGTTTACCTCCCTTGGTGCCAGGGCCCTAGATATCTTTGAGTAGGTACAAAGCATCTTAAAACGGGAGGGAAATCAGACAAGTGTCATTGTCCACATTGACATGAATGACATAAATAGAAAAAGTAGCGAGGTCCTGCAACAGCAATTTAGGGAATTAGGTAGAAGACTGAAAAAGCAGGACCTCTAGGGCAGTAATCTCAGAATTACTCCCATGCCACATGGGACTAGTGAGGCTAGGAACATGGTGATAGTACAGTTGATCATATGGCTAAAGAATTGGTATTAGAGGCGGGGCTTCAGATCATTGGGATATTTTCCAGGGGACATGGGGGCCTGTACAAGAAGGGCAGGTTACACCCGAACTGGATGGGCACCAATGTCCTGGCTGGGAGGTTTGTTAGTGTGGTTTGAGTGGGTTTAAACTAATGTGGCAGATGGTAGGAATCAGCCAGCAAGTGTGGAGACTGGGGATGAGTATTGGGACCAAGGCCAGGCTAGCTAAGAGAAAGAGCGGATTTAGGAAGGTCAAACTCAGTGGGTCCAGAGGTTTGAAGTGCATCTGTTCCAGTACAAGGAGTGTAATAGGTAAAGCAGATGAACTTAGAGCCTTGATTCTTGCATGGATTTTGAATGTGGTTACAACAGTGGAGACTCAGTTAAAAGAGGGACAGGACTAGAACAAAGAACAACAAAAGAACAAAACAAAACAGCATGGGAAATAGGCCCTTCGGCCCAACGAGCCCGCGCCGCCACCCCGATGTTCCCATCTCTACCCGCGATCCCTGTCCATGTTTATAGATCAGTGCATTTAAAAACCAAATTTGAGACAATTTAGGGAGAATTTGTTTTGCCAATTAGCCTAAGAGCACATCTTTGGGATGTGGGAGGAAACCGGAGCACCCGGAGAAAACTCACGCAAGCACGGGGAGAATGCGCAAACTCCCACAGACGCAGGCCCAAATCCATGTATCTGCACAGCACAGCGATAGTCACTGAGCTGTCGTGTTGCCCATCAAATGGTCCAGGTCAAGCGTACACTAACGACGTGAAGCACTAGGATACTCTCGAAAAAAATCCAAGAGCAGCCTCTCACGACCCATCGCGTGTATGCCCCTCGTTAGACAACAAGGTGGACCAAAGCACCTGTAGGATAAAAACAAATACATCAATATCATCCATCATCTATTTACTCACTTCCCAGGGACTCCCAAGGCTCATGATCCCTATTTTAAATCAGTTTTCTATACCCATCCATTCCCATTCTGTTCATGTGCCCATCTAAGTATTTCTTAAATAACTCCAGAGTACCTGCCCCCACCACTTTACTTGGCAGTGCATTCCATACCCCCACCACCCTCTGTGTGAAAAAACTCCCTCTAGCATCCAAAGTATAACTTACACCCCTCACCCTAAGCCCGTGACCCCTCATGCTATTTGAGTCCATCCTAGGAAAAAGCTTAACCCTGTTTACTCTATCAATCCCCTTCAAAATCTTGTACACCTCTATCAGATCTCCTCTAAGTCTACGTCTTTCTAAGGAAAACAGTCCCAATTTGCCTAACCTCTCCTCGTAACTCAGACCTTCCATACCAGGCAACATCCTGGTAAACCTCCTCTGCACTCTCTCCAGAATCTCCACATCCTTCCGGTAGTAAGGCGACCAGAACTGGATGCAGTATTCCAAATAAGGTCTAACCAACATTTTATACAACTGCAACATTAAAGACCAGCTCTTGTACTCTATACCCCTTCCTATAAAGGCTAACATACTATATGCTTTCTTCACAACCTTCTCCACTTGCTCTGCCACCTTCAGAGACTTGTTCACCTGCACCCCCAGGTCACCCTGCGTTTCTATACTCTTAATAGGTCTACCCTTTATCATATAACTCCCCCTACATTCTTTCTCCCGAAATGCATCACCTCACATTTATCAGGATTGAATTCCATCTGCCATCTGTCTGCCCAAGCTACCAGCCTATCTACGTCCTGCTGTATCGCCTGACAATGCTCCTCACTATCTGCAAGTCCAGCCATCTTTGTATCATCTGCAAACTTGTGATCACTCACTCCCTCTTCCAAGTCATTTATATATATTACAAATAGAAGAGGTCCCAGTACCGAGCTCTGCGGCACACCACTAGTGACCGACCTCCAGCTAGAGCAACACCCTTCCACTATTACTCTCTGTCTCCTATTACCAAGCCAGTTACTTATCCATCTAGCTACCTGTCCTTGTATCCCATTTGCCTTGACCTTCTTGACTAACCTCCCATGAGGGACTTTGTAAAACGCCTTACTAAAATCCAAATAGACAACATCAACGGCTCGCCCTTCGTCCACCGATTCGTCACCTCCTCAAAAGATTCTACCAGATTTGTAAGGCACGACCTCCCCTTAACAAATCCATGCTACATATCCCTAATCAGATCGCAATGCTCTAAGTGCCTATACATCCTATCTCTAAGAATCCCCTCCAACAGCTTCCCGAGCACTGACGTCAAACTCACCGGCCTATAATTTCCAGGGTTATCCCTACTACCCTTTCTATGTTCTATGGTCTATGTTCTAAACAACAGTACAACATTAGCTATTCTCCAGTCCTCTGGGACCTCACCTGTGTCCAAGGAAGAGACAAAGATTTGCATCAGAGGCCCAGCAATTTCACTTCACACCTCTCTAAGCAGTCTGGGATAAATGCCATCAGGCCCAGGAGATTTATCCGTTTTAATGCTACCTAGAGGCTCTAACACTTCCTCCCTCGGTATGGATATTTCCCTCAACTGGTCCACAGCTCCCTCAGAGACAGGAGCTGTCAACAAGCCCCTCTCCTTCGTGAATACCGACGCAAAGTATCCATTCAGGATCTCCGCATTTCCCTCGGGCTCTAAGCACAGTTCCCCTCCTCTGTCCCTAAGAGGTCCGATTTTTCCTCTAACCACCCTTTTATTCCTAACATAGGAATAAAAAGCCTTTGGGTTTTTCTTAATCCTATCCACCAAAATCATTTCATGCCCCCTTTTTGCCCTTCTAACTCCCTGTTTGAGCTCCCTCCTACTCTCTCTATATTCCTTCAATGCTGTCTCGGTTCCCAGCTGCTTCGACCTATCATATACTTCTCTTTTCTTCCTAACTAAGTCCTCTATATCCCTCATAATCCATGGCTCTCTAATCCTACCTTTCCCATCTTTCCTCTTGGCCGGCACATACTTATCTTGCAACATTTTCAGTATTCCCTTGAAAGAGTCCCACATGCCTAGCATGGACTTACCCTCGAACAACTGTTCCCAATCAGTTTCCCTAAGTTCCTGCCTAATCCGACCGTAGTTAGCCTTCCCCCAATTCAGCATCCTGCCCCTAGGGCAACAAGCATCCTTTTCCATCTGAATCCTAAAGTAGACAGAATTGTGGTCACTGTTAGCCACAAGTTCCCCTACTACAACATCAACCACCTGCCCTGGCTCATTACTCAGAACTAAATCCAATATAGCCCCTTCTCTAGTCAGGCTAGCCACATACTGTTCCAACCATTCTTCCAGTACACATTTTACAAATTCCTACCAATCCAAACCTGCAGCTCTAGGTACTTTCCAATCCACCCTCGGGAGATTAAAATCTCCCACTATAACGACTCTGTTCTTTCTGCACCTATCCAAAATGTCTTTACATATGCCTTCTTCAACTGCCCGTGGGCTGTTGGGTGGCCTATAATACACTCCTAGCATAGTAATTGCCTCCTTTCTATTCCTCAACTCCACCCACAGCGACTCCACTCCTATCTCCTCTGTATTGTCCTCCCTCTGCATTGCCGTGATGCTCTCCTTAACTAACAAGGCCACTCCCCCACCTCTTCTGGACCCTCCTCTGTCACACCTGAAACACTTATACCCAGGAATGTTCAGTTGCCACTGCTCCCCTTCCTTTAACCACGTCTCTGTCACTGCCACCACGTCCAAGTTCCTCACAAACATTAAGGCCCTAAGTTCATCCGTTTTTCCCGTTATGCTCCTCGCATTGAAACAGACACACTCCAGATCTCCAAGACCACTCGGAACCTCCTTCTCCATGGTGCATGTCTTCTCGTCCAAGCTTAATCTATATCCCATCTCGCTCTCTACCGAGCTATTGGTCTCAGCCCCTCCCCCCCTCCATATTAGTTTAAATCCTGCCGAAACACTCCAGCTAACCTCCCAGCTAAGATATTCACACCCTTCCCATTCAAGTGTTCCCCATCCCTTCTATACAGGTGCCCTTCTTTCCCAAAGAATTCCCAGTTATCCACAAATATGAAATCCTCTGCCCTACACCAGTCCTTAAGCCACGCATTCAGCTGTAGGATCTCATTTCTCCTGGCTCCGCTATTACCCGCGCCTGGAAGCAGACCTGAGATCGCCGCCTTCGAGGCCCTGCTCTTCAGTCTACCCCCCAACTCCCTGAACTGCCTTCGTATATCCTCCCTGCTCTTCCTTCCTACATCCTTCTCCTACGTGAATAATCATATCCGCCTGGGCCCCCTCACCCTTCAAAATGCCTTCTACCCTGTCCGACACATCTTGCACCCCTGCTCCAGGGACTAGCAGCTAAATATTCCGGGATATAGGTGTTTTAGGGGATTGAGGGGAGGAAGGTGGGGGAATTGCAATACTGGTTTGGGAACATGTTACAGCTGTAAAGAGGAAGGACATTTTGGAAGAACCATGTAATGAGACACTGTAGATAGCACTCAGAAACAGGAAGGGGGCAGTGACTCCGATGGGGGTGTGCTACAGGCCTCTCAACAGCCCACAAGAAGCAGAAAAATGGATATGTAAGCAGATTCTGGACAGATGTAGAAATAATAGGGTTGTTGTAGTGGGAGAGTTTAATTTTCCTCATAGTAACTGGAAATCTTTTGAAGTGCATCTGTTCCAGTACAAGGAGTGTAATAGGTAAAGCCTAGAGGTAAAACTCTATAGGTAAAACTTAGAGCCTTGATTCTTGCATAGAACTTGAATGTAGTTACAACAGTGGAGACTCAGTTAAAAGAGGGACAGGACTAGCAGCTAAATATTCCGGGATATAGGTGTAAAGGCACCACCTATGCTTCTGTGAAGGGTAGGGTCGTGCCTTACTAACCTTATTGAGTTTTTTGAAAAAGTAACCAAAGAGGTGGATGGGGGTAAGGCAGTTGACGTGGTATATATGGACTTTAGTAAGGCGTTCGATAAGGTTCCCCATGGAAGGCTTCTGCAGAAAATGCAGATGTATGGGATTGAGGGTGATTTAGCTAATTGGACCAGGAATTGGCTAGCTGATAGAAGACAGAGGGTGGTGGTTGATGGAAATTATTCATCATGGAGTTCGGTTAAAAGTGGTGTACCTCAGGGATCTGTTTTGGGGCCACTGCTGTTTGTAATTTTTATAAATGATCTGGATGTGGGTGTAGAAGAATGGATTAGTAAATTTGCGGATGACACCAAAGTCAGAGGAGTGGTAGATAGTGAAGAGGGGTGTTATAGTTTGCAGAGAGACTTGGACAAGTTGCAGAGCTGGGCCGAGAGGTGGCAAATGGAATTTAATGTGGAAAAGTGTGAGATAATTCACTTTGGCAGGAATAACAAATGTGTAGAGTATAGGGCTAATGGTAGAACTCTTAATAGTGTTGATGAACAGAGGGATCTTGGGGTATATGTGCATAGATCCTGAAAGTTGGCAATCAAGTCGATAAGGTTGTTAAGAAGGCATACGGAGTCTTAGCTTTTATTGGTAGGGGGATTGAATTTCGGAGCCGCAACGTCATGTTGCAACTGTACAAAACTCTGGTGCGGCCGCACTTGGAGTATTGTGTACAGTTCTGGTCGCCACATTATAAGAAAGTTGTGGAGGCAATGGAGAGGGTGCAGAGGAGGTTTACCAGGATGTTGCCTGGTATGGAGGGCAGTCTTATGAGTAGAGGCTGAGGGATTTGAGGTTGTTTTCGTTAGAAAGAAGGCGGCTACGAGGAGACCTTATCGAAACGTATAAGATGATTAGAAGTTTAGATAGGGTGGACAGTGATAGCCTTTTTCCTCGTATGGAGAAAGCTAGCATGAGGGGACATAGCTTTAAATAAAGGGGTGGTAGTTATAGGATGGATGTCAGAGGTAGGTTCTTTACCCAGAGGGTGGTAAGGGTATGGAATGCCCTGCCTGCTGCAGTTGTAGATGCGCCAAGTTTGGGGGCGTTTAAGAGGTCCGTGGATAGGTTTATGGATGAAAAGGGAATGGTTTAGGTTAGAGGGTAATTGCTTTTTCTTAATTGGTTGGTGCAACATCGAGGGCTGAAGGGCCTGTTCTGCGCTGTAATGTTCTATGTTCTATCTCTTTGGGCTAATGGTCTGGATGGTGAGCAATTTGTTAAGTGTGTCCAGGAAGGCTTTTTGGAACAATATGTGGATAGTCTGACTAGAGAGGGGACCTGTACTAGACTGTATTAGGCAATAAGCCCAGCCAGGTCATGAAAGTTGCAGTGGGGGAACATGTGGCAAACAGTGACCACAACTCCGTAAGCTTTTGGATGCTCATGGAAAAGGGCAAATGTTGTCCTAGGGTTAAGGTGCTAAATTGGGGGAAGGTTAACTAAACCTGGATTAGACAAGATTTGGAAGCTGTTGTGTGGGAGAGACTGTTTGAGATTAAATTCACATCTGGCATGTGGGAGTTTTTTAAGGAGCAGTTAATCAGAGTGTAAGACAGGTATGTGCCTATGAAAAGGAAGGACAGGAATGGCAGGGTTCAGGAACTGTGGATGACCAGGGAAATGCTGAGTCTTGTCAAAAAGAAAAAGGATATATGCATGAGATTTAGGCAATTAAAAACAGACGAAGCATTTGAAGGATACAGGGAAAGTAGAAAAGAGTTCAAACAGGGAATTAGGAGGGCAAAAAGGGTCACAAAATGTCCTTGGCAGACAGGATCAAGGAGATCCCAAGGCATTAAACCTTTAGAAAAAGTGCACATTACAAGAAAGTGTGAAGTGAATTAAAAAACATTAAGGTAGAGAAATCCCTAGGGCTTGATGGCATCTATCCAGCTTACTAAAGGAGACAAGGGATGTAATTGCTGGGCCATTAACAGAAATGTTTGTTTTCTTGTTGGATAGATAAATTTTTGAACAGTAAGGGAATTGATTGAGAGCGGGCAGGTAAATGAGGCTGAGTCCACAAAAAGATCAGCCATGATCTTACTGAATGGTGAAACAGGCTTCAGGGTCAGAGGGCCTATTCCTTCTCCTAATTCTAGTGTTCTTATTATTAAACTAGAAAGAGTGCAGAAAAGATTTACTAAGATGTATTGGGACTTAATGGTTTGAGTTATAAGGAGAGGCTGGAATTTTTTTTCTGGAATGTAGAAGGCTGAGGGGTGATCTTATAGAGGTCCATAAACTAATGAGATGCATAGATCAACTAGATAGTTAATATCTTTTCCCAAAGGTAGGGGAGTATAAAACTAGAGGACATAGGTTTAAGGTCAGAGGGGAGAGGTACAAAAGTGTCCAGAAGGGCAATTTTTTTCACACAGATAGTGTCTGGAACAAGCTGCCAGAGGTAGTAGTAAAGGTAGGTATAATTTTGTCTTTTAAAAAACATTGAGATAGTTACATGGTTAAGATGGGTGTAGAGGGATATGGGGCAAATGCAGGCAATTGGGACTAGCTCAGGCGTTAAAAAAGGGCAGCATGGAAAAGTTGGGCCAAAGGGCCTGTTACCATGCTGTAAACCTCTATGATTTTATGAGTCAATGCACAAAGAACAAAGAATAAAGAACAATACAGCACAGGAAACAGGCCCTTTGGCCTTCCAAGCATGTGCCGTGCATTGGTCCAACTAAACCATTCATTTGTATCCCTCCATTTCCAGGCTGCTCATGTGTCTACCCAGGTAATTCTTAAACGATGCCAGCATGTCTGCTCTACCACCCTACTTGGCACCACCACCCTCTGCGTAAAAAACGTAGTATCCATGTTGATACTATTCCTTTTATTTTGAGTTAGAACTTTGTTGGGAGGCACTTTATCAAATGCCTTTTAGAACTCCACGTATACTACATCAGCAAGATTACCCTCATTGACCCTCTTTGCTACCTCATCAAAATACTTGGGCAAGTCAAACATAGTCTTCCTTATGAAATCCATGCTGACATTCCTTAATTAACTTGCCTATGACCAAGTGACTATAATAATTCCACATTACTGTTTTTAGAAATTTCCTCACCCAGCAAAATTAAACTGACTGGCTCTTGGGTTTATCTTTACAGCTTTTGAACAAGGCAATTCTCCAGAGCTGGCACTACCCGAGTCTAAAGATTGAAGAATAATGGCCTGTGCCTTCATAATTCCCATTCTCACAGTACCTTTGGATGCATCTCATTTGATTGTAATGCCTCATCAACTCTAATTATAGACAACCTTTCCGATATCAGTTCCTTTCAATTGTAAACCCTTGCAGCTGTCTGAATTACCTGCTCTATCACTGTGGCTGAGGCATCATTATTGTCCTTTATAAAAACAGACGCAAACTATTCATTCAATACCTTCAGCCATGATTTCTGTCCTCATGCATAAATCTTCTTTTTGCTCCCTAATTAACCCTACTCATTTATTCACCCTTTTACTATTGATATGTTATAGAAGACTTTGGGATTCCCTTTTGTGTTACCTGCCAGTCTCTTTTTATCTTATTTGCTTTTTTCACCTCTTTAAATCTTTTGCATTCATCTTGATTCTCAGTTCAATTTTTGACCTGACCTCTGTGATAAGCACATTTTTTCTTCATCATTTGTTACCATCCAAAGAGCTCTGGATTTGTTTTTCAGGTAATATACCTTGACTCTGCACAGACACTTCTTTGCAATAGCCCTTTGTTCAGTTCCTATTTCTCCTACTAACCTTGGGCTCCATTTTTCCCAGATCCATCCTTACCCCATTGAAATTGGCTTTCCTTCAGCTAATTATTCTTGCTCTGAATTGTTCTTTGCCCTTTTCCATATTCATCTTAAACTTTATGATAAAATGATCACTGCGTCATGAGTCTCCTCCCATTAACATGACATCCACTTCATCCACCTCATATCCAAGAACCAGATCTAACATTACTGTCTTTTTCATACTATTGCCAATTTTTTCTCTGAACACTCTTGTCCTCTCTATCCCTTTACAATACTAATATCCCAATCTATATTTAGATGAAATCCCACATTGTAACTATGCCAGTGTTTGCACCCAATTTTCTTATAATTTGTTTTTCCTTGTCATTCCCAATAGCCTTGTGGCCTTTTGACTTAATCAAGCATTGCAGTTGCACAATTTTTTTGTTTCTTAGCCTTAGCTAAATAGATTCTGCCCTTGCCCATGCTTCTCCCCTGCACCCCACCCCTCCCCCCACGACCCACCCACCCACCTACCTGGAACATCCCCTCTCCAGCAATGCAATGCTCTCCTTAATCAATACCACTACCTCTCTCTCTTTCCCATCTTTCCAGGACGTCTTGTATCAGGAATATTTAACACCCAGTTCTGCGACACGTTGTGTTCCTCAGGAATCAGTGCTTGGACTTTTGCTTTTTGTAATGTATATAAATGATTTGGAAGAAATATAATTGGCTTGATTAGTAAGTTTGTGGATAACACAAAGGTTGATGGATTTCCAGATAGTGATGAGAACAATCAGAGGTTACAGATCAGTTGGAAATTTGGGTAGAGAGATGACAGATGGAGTTTAATCCAAACAAATGTTGAGGTAATGCATTTTTGGAATATCCAATAAATAGGAAATATTCAGTAAATGGCAGAACCCTTAAGAGTATTAATACACAGAGGGATCTAGATGTACAAGTATTATTAAATTCTATCAAGACAGATAAGTAATAAGACAGATTATAAATGATCTGGATGAGGGTATTGAAGGATGGATTAGTAAATTTGCGGATGACACCAAAGTCGGAAGAGTGGTAGACAGTGAAGAGGGGTGTTATAGTTTGCACAGAGACTTGGACAAGTTGCAGAGCTGGGCCGAGAGGTGGCAAATGGAGTTTAATGTGGAAAAGTGTGAGGTAATTCACTTTGGCAGGAATAACAAATGTGTAGAGTATAGGGCTAATGGTAGGACTCTTAATAGTGTTGATGAACAGAGGATCTTGGTGTATATGTGCATAGATCCCTGAAAGTTGGCAATCAAGTCGATAAGGTTGTTAAGAAGCATACGGAGTCTTAGCTTTTATTGGTAGGGGGATTGAATTTCGGAGCCGCAACGTCATGTTGCAACTGTACAAAACTCTAGTGCGGCCGCACTTGGAGTATTGTGTGCAGTTCTGGTCCCCGCAGTATAAGAAAGATGTGGAGGCATTGGAGAGGGTACAGAGGAGGTTTACCAGGATGTTGCCTGGTATGGAGGGCAGGTTTATGAAGAGAGGCTGAGGGATTTGAGGTTGTTTTCGTTAGAAAGGAGGCGGCTAAGAGGGGACCTAATCGAAACATATAAGATGATTAGAGGTTTAGATAGGGTGAACAGTGATAGCCTTTTTCCTAGGATGGAGAAAGCTAGCACGAGGGGACATAACTTTAAATTAAGGGGTGGTGGTTTTAGGACAGATGTCAGATGTAGGTTCTTTACCCAGAGGGTGGTAAGGGTACGGAATGCCTTGCCTGCGTCAGTTGTAGATGCGCCAAGTTTGGTGGTGTTTAAGAGGTTAGTAGATAAGTTTATGGATGAAAAGGGAATGGTTTAGGTTAGAGGGTCACTGATTGTTCCTAATTGGTCAGCGCAACATCAAGGGCCGAAAGGCCTGTTCTGCACTGTAATGTTCTATGTTCTAAGTCGCTGGGACCGGATGGGATGTACCCTAGGTTACTATGGGAGGGGAGGAGAGAGATTGCAGAGCCCCTGGCGATGATCTTTGTGTTGTCGATAGAGACAGGAGAGGTTCCAGAGGATTGCGAATGTGGTTCCTATTTTCAAGAAACAGGGATAGCCCAGGAAATTACCAACGAGTCTGACCTTAGTGGTTGGTAAGTTGATAGAAAGGATTCTTAGGGACATGATTTATGAACATTTAAAGTTTAGTTTGATCAGAAATAGCACAGCTTTGTCAAGGGCAGGTTATGCCTTACGAGCCTTGTTGAGTTCTTTGAAAATGTAACTGAACACATTGATGAGGGAAGAACGGTGGATTGGTTTACGTGGACTTCAGCAAGGCATTTGATAAGGTTTCCCCATGCACGACTTCTTGAGAAGCTGAGAGGACATGGGATCCAAGGGGCTTTGGCCTTGTGGATCCAAAACTGGCTCACCTACAGAAGTCATGATGTAGAGATGTCGGCATTGGACTGGGGTAGTAAGAACCTAGCAACAGCAATTTTAAAATAGGTGTTGCTAGATTCTTACTGAGTTTTCACCTACAGAAGGCAGAGAGTGGTTGTAAATGAGCCTTTTTCTGCATGGAGGTTGGTCACTAGTGGAGTGCCCCAGAGATTTGTTCTAGGATCCTTGCTGTTTGTCATTTTCATAAATGACCTGGATAAGGAAGTGGATGAATGCATTGGTAAGTTCATCAACAACGCAAAGGCTGGAGGTGTTGTGGATAGTTTGGAGGGATGTCAGAAGTTGCAGCGTGAGATAGATAGGATGCAAGACTGTGCAGTGAAGTGGCAGATGGACTTCAATGTGGATAAATGTGTAATGGTCCAGTGGGATGAAGGAGTATAATATCAAGGGTAGGACTCTGTTGAGGAGCAGAAGGACATTAGGGTCCAGGTCCATAGGATTCTTAAATCAGCTTCACAAGTGGAAGATGTGGTGAGGAAGGCATATAGTGTGCTAGCCTTCATTAATCAAGGGAATGAAGGAAGGCAATGCTGCAACTTTATAAGATCCTTGTCAGACATCACTTGGAATACTGTGCACAATTCTGGTCGCCTTACTATAAGAAGGATGTGGAAGCTATTGAGAAGGTGCAAAGATTTACAAGGATATTGTGTGGATCGGGGGGGGGGGGGGGGGGGGGGGGGGGGGATGCCTTATAAAGATAGGTTGAGGGAGCTAGATCTAGTCTTCCTGGAGAGACAAAGGTTGATAAACACTTGACAGAGGTTATAAAATGTTGAGACGGATAGAGTGGATTCTCAGAGGCTATTTCCCAGGGCTGAAATGGTTGCTACGAAAGGACACAGGTTTAAGATGCTGGGGAGCAGGTACAGAGGAGACATCAGGGGTAAGTTTTTCACTCAGAGGGTGGTGTGAGTGGAATCAGCTGCCATCAGTGGTGATAGAGGCGAACTCGCTAGGATCTTTTAAAAGATTTCTGGACAAATATATAGGATTGGGAGTTATGGAAACTTCTATGGCCTGGTGGGTATGGATATGATTGCTGCAACTTGTGGGTCAAAGAGCCTGTTTGTGCTGTGGTATTCTAAGTAAACAGATCAAAGAGGCAGTGCAGGTGGAGACAATAGTCAAGAAGGCATACAGCATGTTTGCCTTCATCAGCCAGGGCATTCAGTTTAAAAATTGGTAAGTCATATTACAGCTTTATAGAACCTCAGTTAGGCTGCACTTGGAATATAATGTTCAATTCTGCTCAGCACACTACCAAAAAGATGTGACACTTTGGAAAGGGTACAGAAAAGATTTACCAAGATATTGCCTGGTATAGAGGGCATGAACTATGAGGACTTGGAGAAGCTTAATTTATTCTCACTGGAAAAATGGAGGTTGAAAGCTGACCTGAGAGAAGTCTACAAGATGAAGGGACATGGAGTAGATAGTCAGAAGCTTTTTCCCATGGTGGAAGAGTCAATTACTATGGGGCACAGGTTTAAGGTATGAAGGGTAAGGTTTAAAGGAGATGTACAAGGCAAGTTTTTTTTTAAAAAAAAAACAGGATGTTGGGTGCCTGGAACTCACTGCTGGGGCGAGTAGTGGAAGCAGATATGCTAATGACTTTTAAGGGGTGGACAAATACATGAATAGGATGGGAATACAGAAATGTGGTCCCTGCAAGGATAGAGGGTTTTAGTTCAGTTGGGCAATGTGGTTGATGCAAGCTTGGAGAGCCAAAAGGTCTGTTCCTAATGCTGTAATTTTCTTTTTGTTCTGCCCTTTAAGCCAGGCCTTCTTTCGCCATGATAATTCCACAATGCAATTTGTACCTGTAACTCATCAATTTTGTTTACCACTTGGTGCATTCACATACATGTATAGTAACCCTGCTTAGACTCCATTACAGTCTCCTTTGCTCATTTCACTATTTAACTCTTCCATGTTCTGGTGCTGCCTCTCCCGGTATTCTGTGCACCTTAATATTTGTGAAAATTCATCCAAATGTTTATTCTTAGTGTGACCCTAGACTGAACATTTTCAAGCTATCTGGCATTCAAGGATTGCTGATGAACCAGATTTAGGCCTTACCAGTTTGTATGAACAGGACTATTCCTGCATGCATACATCCAGGCAAACCCTAGCTGGCACCACCACAAATGGAGCACATAACTCCCTCAGCCCTAACCTCAGTGATGACAGTCTAAATTGTGCTCCAATTGGACAAACTTCAATAGAAGAGTCACCTACACCCACATAACAATACTGAACAAAGAACAAAACAGCATGGGAAACAGGCCCTTGGGCCCAACGAGCCCACGCCACCACCCCGATGTTCCCACCTCTACCCATGATCCCTGTCTATGTTTATAGATCTATGGATTAAAAACCAAATTTGAGACAATTTAGGAAGAATTTGTTTTGCCAATTAGCCTAAGAGCACATCTTTGGGATGTGGGAGGAAACCAGAGCGCCTGGAGAAAACCCACACAAGCATGGGGAGAATGTGCAAACTCCCACAGACACAGGCCCAAATCCATGTATCTGCACAGCACAGTCATTGAGCTGTCGTGTTGCCCATCAAATGGTTCAGGTCAAGCATACACTAATGACGTGAAGCACTAGGATATTCTTGGAAAAAGATCCAAGAGCAGACATCTGGCAACCCATCGCGTGTATGCCCCTCGTTAGACAACAAGGTGGACCAAAGCACCTGTAGGATAAAAACAAGTACATCAATATCATCTATTTACACACTTCCCAGGGACTCCCAAGGCTCATGATCCCTATTTTAAATCAGTTTTCTATACCCCTCCATTCCCATTCTGTTCATGGGCCCATCTAAGTATTTCTGAAATAACTCAAGTACCTGCCTCCACCACTTGGCAGTGCATTCCATAGCCCCACCACCCTCTGTGAAAAAGGTCCCTCTAGCATCCAAATTATACCTTACTCCCCTCACCCTAAGCCCATGACCCCTCATGCTATTTAAGTCCATCCTAGGAAAAAGCTTAACCCTGTTTACTCTATCTATCCCCTTCATAATCGCATACACCTCTATCAGATCTCCTCTAAGTCTACGTCTTTCTAAGAAAAACAGTCCCAATTTGCCTAATCTCTCCTCGTAACTCAGACCTTCCATACCAGGCAGCATTCTGGTAAACCTCATCTGCACTCTCTCCAGAGTCTCCACGTCCTTCCGGTAAGTAAGGCGACCAGAACTGGACGCAGATTCCAAATGAGGTCTAACTAGCGTTTTATACAACTGCAAACATTAAAGGCCAGCTCTTGTACTCTATACCCCTTCCTATAAAGGCTAGCATACCATATGCTTTCTTCACAACCTTCTCCACTTGCTCTGCCACCTTCAGAAACTTGTTCACTTGCACTCCCAGTTCCCTCTGCATTTCTATACTCTGAATAGGTCTACCCTTTATCATATACCTCCCCCCTACATTCTTTTTCCCAAAATGCATCACCTCACATTTATCAGGATTGAATTCCATCTGCCATCTGTCTGCCCAAGCTACCAGCCTATGTCCTGCTGCATCACGTAACAATGCTCCTCACTATCCGCAAGTCCAGCCATCTTTGTATCATCTGCAAACTTGCTGATCACTCCACTTACTCCCTCTTCCAAGTCATTTATGTATATTACAAATAGAAGAGGTCCCAGTACCGAGCCCTGCGGCACACCACTAGTGACTGACCTCCAGCTAGAGAAGCACCCTTCCACTATTACACTCTGTCTCCTTTTACCAATGATGTAAAGATGCCGGTGTTGGATTGGGGTGGTAAGAACTCAGTAAAAATTGGTGTTGCTAAATTCTTACTGAGTCCTATTACCAAGCCAGTTACTTATCCATCTAGCTACCTGTCCTTGTATCCCATTAGCCTTGACCTTCTCAACTAACCTCCCATGAGGGACTTTGTCAAACGTATTACTAAAATCCATATAGACGACATCAACAGCTCACCCTTCGTCCATCAATTTTGTCACCTCCTCAAAAAATTCTACCAGAAGTTTGACACTAAGATAATGAATTTACACAGCTCTTTTAGGCAAAAATCCTGAGATTAAAATAGAGAAAACTCAAATTTTTAGCAGGATTTTATTTCAATATCAATGCAGATACAAAATAAAGATGCTTTGGTGATTAAATGGCCACAACTGCTTAAGAACAGATCAGTAATTTTCTTGCAACTTTGTAACCACTTGACTCCTGATAAAGATCCATCACAGATACCAACAGTCCCTCTGAGGAATGCTGCAATGCTTTGGTTTTCTTGGAAGCAAAGTGTTCAGTATCTGTAATGGTCTGGCTTAAAGGGGCCATCCACAGATATACCAAGGTAAGATGCCTGGTCTGGCGTTAACTTGGTTAATTTCACTCCCAACTTCTCCAAGTGTGCAGCAGCCACCGCCTCATCCAACTGAAAGAATCCAAAAAGTAGCATGTTAAAACAACAGCTGGAGCAATTTTCATAGACATGTACAGTAAAAAGGTCAAATTAGAAACTAGGAGTTGGCCCTTTGAGCCTGATCCACCATTACCTTGATCATAGCTGATTATCAAATTCAATATCCTGATCCCCCTTTCCCCCCTATCCCTTGATCACTTTAGCTCCAAGATTCATATCTAATTTCTTTCTGAAATTAGAATGCTTTGGCCTCAACTACATTGTGGCAGTGAATTCCACACATTCACCATCCTCAATGAAGAAATTTTTCCTCACCTCAGTTTGGAAAGGTTTATCCCTTATCCTCAAACTATGACCCATAGTTCTGGACTTTGTCCACCATCAGAACAATTCTATACAATTGCAGTAAAACATCCCTCCCCTATACTCAAATCCTCTCACTATGAAGGCCAACATACCATTTGCCTTCTTTACTGCCTGCTGTACTTTGTGACTGATGCACAAGGACATCGAAGTCTCACCAAGCATCCACACCTCTATTTACATCCATTCAAGTAATAATCTTTCTATTATTGATACCAAGGTAGATAACCTCACATTTATCCATATTATACCTCTATCAGAGGAATCAGGGAGAAGTAGATACAATATATATGGACTTCAGCAAAGCATTTGATAAGGTGCCCCAATGCAAGGCTTATTGAGAAAGCGAGAGGGATGCGATCCAAGGAACATTGCTTTGTGGATCCAGAACTAGCTTGCCCACAGAAGGCAAAGAGTGGTTATAAACGGTCATATTCTGCTGGAGGTCAGTCACAATCTGTTTTGAGACCCTTATTCTTTGTGATTTTTATAAATGACCTGGGTGAGGAAGTGGAGGAATGGATTGGTAAGTTTGCCGATATTGTGGATAGTGTGGAGGGATGTCAGAAGTTGCAGCGAGACATTGATAGGATGCAAGACCAGGCGGAAAAGTGGCAGATGGAGTTCAACCCAGATAAGTGTGAAGTGGTTCATTTTGGCAGGGTAAGTAGGATGGCAAAATATAATATCAATGGTAGGACGTTTGGTAGTATGGAATATCAGAACAATAGAACATAGAACATACAACATTACAGCACAGAACAGGCCCTTCGGCCTTCGATGTTGTGCCGACCAAAATAAAAGCAATGCCCCTCCAAACTAAACCATTCCCTTCTCTTCCATATACTTATCAATTAACCTCTTAAACGCCACCAAACTTGGCGCATCTACAACAGCTGCAGGCAGGGCATTCCACTCCCTAATCACTCTTTGAGTAAAGAACCTACCTCTGATATCCGTCCTATAACTCATACCCCTTAATTTAAAGCTGTGTCCCCTCGTGCTAGCTTTCTCCATCCTAGGAAAAAGGCTATCACTGTCCACCCTATCTAAACCTCTAATCATCTTATATGCTTCAATAAGATCCCCTCTTAGCCGCCTCCTTTCTAACGAAAACAACCTCAAATCCTTCAACCTCTCTTCATAGGACCTGCCCTCCATACCAGGCAACATCCTGGTAAACCTCCTCTGTACCCTCTCCAATGCCTCCACATCTTTCTTATAATGTGGGGACCAGAACTGCACACAATACTCCAAGTGCGGCCGCACTAGAGTTTTGTACAGTTGCAACATGATGCTACGGCTCCTAAATTCAATCCCCCTACCAATAAAAGCTAAGACTCCATATGCCTTCTTAACAACTTTATCCACTTGACTGCCTACTTTCAGGGATCTATTGACACATACACCAAGATCCTTCTGTTCCTCAACACTATTAAGAGCCCTACCATTAGCCCTATACTCTACACATTTATTGTTCCTGCCAAAGTGCATTACCTCACACTTTTCCACATTAAACTCCATTTGCCACCTCTCGGCCCAGCTCTGCAACTTGTCCAAGTCACTCTGTAAACTATAACACCCCTCTTCACTATCTACCACTCCACCGACTTTAGTGTCATCTGCAAATTTACTGATCCATCCCTCAATACCCTCATCCAGATCATTTATAAAAATTACAAACAGCAGGGGCCCCAAAACAGACCCCTGAGGTACACCACTTGTCACCGAACTCCACGATGAATATCTCCCATCAACCACCACCCTCTGTCTTCTATCTGCTAGCCAATTCCTAATCCAATTAGCTAAATCACCCTCTATCCCACACATCTGCATTTTCTGCAGAAGTCTTCCATGGGCCACCTTATCAAACGCCTTACTAAAGTCCATATATACCACATCAACCGCCTTACCCCCATCCACCTCTTTGGTCACTTTTTCAAAAAACTCAATGAGGTTAGTAAGGCACGACCTACCCTTCACAAAACCATGCTGACTATCCCCAATCAATTCATTTCTCTCTAAATAACTATAAATCCTATCCCTAATAATTCTCTCCAATACTTTGCCCACAACAGAAGTAAGACTCACTGGCCTATAATTCCCTGGAAGGTCTCTCTTCCCCTTCTTAAACAATGGGACCACATTCGCTATCCTCCAGTCCTCCGGAACCACACCCGTAACCAACGAGGACCTGAAGATCAGAGCCAGAGGCTCTGCAATCTCCTCTCTTGCCTCCCAGAGAATCCTAGGGTAAATCCCGTCCGGCCCAGGGGACTTATCCAACTTCAAACCCTCGAGAATTTCTAGCACATCCTCCCTATCTACTACAATACTTCCCAATTTGCAACCCTGTACCTCAGTGTTCTCCATAGCTACATTTCCAGCACTCTGCGTGAATACCGAAGAGAAATATTTATTCAGTGCCTCACCAATCTCTTCAGGCTCCACGCACAACTTCCCACTGCTGTCTATGACTGGCCCTAATCTTGCCCTAACCAATCTTCTATTCTTAACATATCGAAAGAAAGCTTTAGGATTCTCCTTAATCCTATCAGCCAACATCTTCTCGTGTCCCCTCTTAGCTCTCCTCAATTCACTTTTTAGCTCCTTCCTGGCTAATCTATAGCTATCCATTGCACTAACTGAGCCTTCAAGCCTCATCCTGACATAAGCCTCCTTTTTCTTCTTAACCAGCAAATCAACTTTTTTCGTACACCAAGGCTCTCTTACTCGACCATTTCCTCCCTGCCTGACAGGGACATACTTATCAAGGACTCGCAGCAGCTGCTCCTTGAATAAGCACCACATTCCAGATGTTCCCAGTCCCTGTAGTTTCCTAGTCCAATCTATGCACCCTAATTCTCTCCTGATGGCCTCATAATTACCCTTCCCCCAGCTATAACTACTGCCCCCAGCTTCATGCCTATCCCTGTCCATCACTAAGGTGAACGTAACCGAATTGTGGTCACTATCACCAAAATGTTCACTAACTTCCAAGCCTAACACCTGGTCTGGCTCATTGCCCAGCACCAAATCCAATGTAGCCTCACCTCTAGTTGGCTTCCAATGTAGCCTCACCTCTAGCTGGCTTCCAATGTAGCCTCACCTCTAGCTGGCTTCAATGTAGCCCCCTCTGGGCTCCAATGTAGCCTCACCTCTAGCTGGCTTCCAATGTAGCCTCACCTTGCTGGCTCCAATGTAGCCTCACCTCTAGCTGGCTTCCAATGTAGCCTCACCTCTAGCTGGCTTCCAATGTAGCCTCACCTCTAGCTGGCTTCCAATGTAGCCTCACCTCTAGCTGGCTTCCAATGTAGCCTCACCTCTAGCTGGCTTCCAATGTAGCCTCACCTCTAGCTGGCTTCCAATGTAGCCTCACCTCTAGCTGGCTTCCAATGTAGCCTCACCTCTAGCTGGCTTCCAATGTAGCCTCACCTCTAGCTGGCTTCCAATGTAGCCTCACCTCTAGCTGGCTTCCAATGTAGCCTCACCTCTAGCTGGCTTCCAATGTAGCCTCACCTCTAGCTGGCTTCCAATGTAGCCTCACCTCTAGCTGGCTTCCAATGTAGCCTCACCTCTAGCTGGCTTCCAATGTAGCCTCACCTCTAGCTGGCTTCCAA
>JAGIQG010000016.1:74807268-74869768 GCA_024679065.1 Sphyrna mokarran
CTCACCTCTAGCTGGCTTCCAATGTAGCCTCACCTCTAGCTGGCTTCCAATGTAGCCTCACCTCTAGCTGGCTTCCAATGTAGCCTCACCTCTAGCTGGCTTCCAATG
This sequence comes from Sphyrna mokarran, assembly GCA_024679065.1. Classification (NCBI taxonomy): domain Eukaryota; kingdom Metazoa; phylum Chordata; class Chondrichthyes; order Carcharhiniformes; family Carcharhinidae; genus Sphyrna; species Sphyrna mokarran. Next base: position 74,807,377 of record JAGIQG010000016.1, read on the forward strand.
TAGCCTCACCTCTAGCTGGCTTCCAATGTAGCCTCACCTCTAGCTGGCTTCCAATGTAGCCTCACCTCTAGCTGGCTTCCAATGTAGCCTCACCTCTAGCTGGCTTCCAATGTAGCCTCACCTCTAGCTGGCTTCCAATGTAGCCTCACCTCTAGCTGGCTTCCAATGTAGCCTCACCTCTAGCTGGCTTCCAATGTAGCCTCACCTCTAGCTGGCTTCCAATGTAGCCTCACCTCTAGCTGGCTTCCAATGTAGCCTCACCTCTAGCTGGCTTCCAATGTAGCCTCACCTCTAGCTGGCTTCCAATGTAGCCTCACCTCTAGCTGGCTTCCATGTAGCCTCACCTCTAGCGGCTTCCAATGTAGCCTCACCTCTAGCTGGCTTCCAATGTAGCCTCACCTCTAGCTGGCTTCCAATGTAGCCTCACCTCTAGCTGGCTTCCAATGTAGCCTCACCTCTAGCTGGCTTCCAATGTAGCCTCACCTCTAGCTGGCTTCCAATGTAGCCTCACCTCTAGCTGGCTTCCAATGTAGCCTCACCTCTAGCTGCCCAACCACCCGCTGGCTTCCAATGTAGCCTCACCTCTAGCTGGCTTCCAATGTAGCCTCACCTCTAGCTGGCTTCCAATGTAGCCTCACCTCTAGCTGGCTTCCAATGTAGCCTCACCTCTAGCTGGCTTCCAATGTAGCCTCACCTCTAGCTGGCTTCCAATGTAGCCTCACCTCTAGCTGGCTTCCAATGTAGCCTCACCTCTAGCTGGCTTCCAATGTAGCCTCACCTCTAGCTGGCTTCCAATGTAGCCTCACCTCTAGCTGGCTTCCAATGTAGCCTCACCTCTAGCTGGCTTCCAATGTAGCCTCACCTCTAGCTGGCTTCCAATGTAGCCTCACCTCTAGCTGGCTTCCAATGTAGCCTCACCTCTAGCTGGCTTCCAATGTAGCCTCACCTCTAGCTGGCTTCCAATGTAGCCTCACCTCTACTGGCTTCCATTACCTCACCTCTAGCTGGCTTCCATGTAGCCTCCCTCCTCCATGTAGCCTCACCTCTCTGCTCCAATGTAGCCTCACTCTAGCTGGCTTCCAATGTAGCCTCACTCTAGCTGGCTTCCAATGTAGCCTCACCTCTAGCTGGCTTCCAATGTAGCCTCACCTCTAGCTGGCTTTCAATGTAGCCTCACCTCTACTGGCTTCCAATGTAGCCTCCCTCTAGCTGGCTTCCAATGTAGCCTCACCTCTAGCGCTTCCAAGTACCTCCCTCTAGCTGCTTCCAGTAGCCTCACTCAGCTGGCTTCAATGTAGCCTCACCTCTAGCTGGCTTCCAATGTCCTCACCTCTAGCGGCTTCCATGTAGCCCACTCTAGCTGCTTCCAATGTAGCCTCCCTCTAGCTGGCTTCATGTACCTCACCTCTAGCTGGCTTCCAATTAGCCTCACCTCTACTGCTCCAATGTAGCCTCACCTCTAGCTGGCTTCCAATGTAGCCTCACCTCTAGCTGGCTTCCAATGTAGCCTCACCTCTAGCTGGCTTCCAATGTAGCCTCACCTCTAGCTGGCTTCCAATGTACCACCCCTAGCCTCACCTCTAGCCAGCCTCACCTCTACTGGCTTCCAATGTAGCCTCACCTCTAGCTGGCTTCCAATGTAGCCTCACCTCTAGCTGGCTTCCAATGTAGCCTCACCTCTAGCTGGCTTCCAATGTCGCCTCACCTCTAGCTGGCTTCCAATGTAGCCTCACCTCTAGCTGGCTTCCAATGTAGCCTCACCTCTAGCTGGCTTCCAATGTAGCCTCACCTCTAGCTGGCTTCCAATGTAGCCTCACCTCTAGCTGGCTTCCAATGTAGCCTCACCTCTAGCTGGCTATCAATAGTCAATCTTTGAGTCTGAGTTCATAGTACGCTCAAAGCAACTGCGCAGGTTGAAGCTGTAGTTAAGAAGGCATATGATGCACTGGCATTCAATCATGAATTGAGTTTAGAAGTCGAGAGATAATGTTGCAGTTATAAAGGACCCTGGTCAGACCCCACTTGAAGTACTGTGCTCAGTTCTGGTTACCTCATTACAGGAAGGATGTGGAAGCCATGGGAAGGGTGCAGAGAGATTTACAAGGATGTTGCCTGGATTAGGGAGCATACCTTATGAGGATAGGTTGAGAGAGCTCTGCCTTTTCTCCTTGGAGAGATGAAGGGTGAGGGGTGACTGATAGAGGTGTATAAGATGTTGAGTGGTATTGATTGAGTGGATAGTCAGAGACTTCTTCCCAAGACGGAAATGGTTGCCACAAGAGGACAGAGCTTTACAGTGCTGGGGAGTAGGGACAGACATGTCAAAGCAAAACTTTTTACTGAATGGTGGGTGTGTGGAATCGGCAATGGTGGAGGAGGCGGATGCAATAGGGTCTTTTAAGAAACTTTTAAGTAAGAAAATGGAACTTAAGATGGTGGATTATAAGTAAGCTTAGTAATCTTTAAGGAAGGGACATGTTTGGCACAACTTTGTGCGCCAAAGGGCCTGTATTGTGCTGCAATTTTTCTATGTTTCTATACTGCATCTAGTCATACACGCAGCTTGCCCAAACCACGCTGAAGCACCTCTGCATCCTCCTCACAGCTCACCCTCCTGCCATCTGCAAATCTGGAGATGATACATTTAGTTCCCTCTTTCAAATCACTTATATACAATGTTCCGCAAAAAAATAGAAAAATGATAAATAAAAATGAGTCTGCACATTCTCCCCCGTGTCCACATGGATTTCCTCCGGGTACTCCGGTTTCCTCCCACAGTCCAAAAAATATGTAGGGTAGATGGATTAGCCATGGTAAATGTGCAGGGTTTTGAGAACAGAATGGGGGGCATGGCCTGGCTAAGATGCTTTTTGGAGAGATGGTGTAAACTCACTAGGCAAAGTAGCCTTCATCTGCAATGTAGAGATTCTATGATTTTATTCAACCAGGCCAACCATCTCCCTCAGTTACCACTAAAAACTGATTATCTGGCCATGCATTTCATTGTTGGTTCTGTGCACATTTATCTACAGAATAGCAGATACTGCACCTCAAATGTTAACCTTACATGAACTGAGGAATATGAAAAATCATTTCATAGGTTCAAGTCTTTGCCATATTCCAATATCTAAAACAACAATCAGCAAGTTAAAAAGGAAACCAAACAACATTAAAATCTTCAGATAAAATTTATCTCTGGATTCAACCACAGATAAAAGACCACTCACCTTCTTTGGCAGAAAGTGTACACCCACTGGATACTTGCCAGGATTGGTCCACAGCTCAATCTGTGCCAAGACTTGGTTGGTAAAAGAGTTGCTCATTACAAAGCTGGGATGGCCCATTGCACAGCCAAGATTCACCAAACGACCCTCAGCAAGAACAATGATGTGGCGACCGTCCTTTAGCTGATAGCGATCCACCTGCGCCCCAGAACACAGTTTGAAACAGACTGGTTGTGGATAATCAGTGGTTAGTGGCACTACCCCTCAGGTAATGCAAACAAAGCATTTCAGAGGACCACATCCTACAACAGCTGCAGCTCAGGCCACTAAATAAGCTGCTATAGATGAATCAGGAGCTACAACAAAGTTTCAGGACGAGAAACTGTGTCATTTCTGCAGTCCAGCTTTACAATTTTTATAAATTACTCAGGCTGAGATTTAGGGAGCTGGATTATAAACCTGGCAACAGTATGGATAGCAATGAAACCAACTGCAGACTCAAAGATGACAAACAATGTGTTAAGTCATATTAATTAGCTATCACAAGTGTAAATATTTCATTGACTTTTTTGCCATTTGAACTTGATGACATTCATTCTATTATAAGAATGATGAAACATCTTCTGCAAATCATTGCAATATTCAATGTGTATTAAATTTACTTAATCTTATCCGAGATTATGGTTAGTAAACAAGCCCAATTTCAATCTTGCTGTGCACTGAGTTTAAGGAGTGTTGCTCATGCAGCCCATTCATGCCTTTATAGCTAGGGGGATAGAATATAAAAGTAGGGAGGTACTTTTGCAGCTGTGTAGGGTACTGGTGAGGTTGCAGCTGGAGTATTGTATGCAGTTTTGGTTGCCACATTCGAGGAAGGATATATTGGTCTTGGAGGAGGTGCAGAGAAAGTTTACTAGGCTGATACCGGAGATGAAGGCATTGGATTATGAGGAGAGGCTGAACAGGCTAGGTTTGTACTCTTTGGAACTTGAAGACAGAGGGAATCTTATACAGAGTATAAGATAATGAAGAGGATGGATAGGATAGAGATTGGGAGACTCTTCCCGCTTAGCAAAGATAGCAGGACTAGAGGGCACAGCCTCAAGGGAGGGGCAGTTCAGATCACAGTTAAGGAGGAATTTCTTCACGGAAAAGGTAGTGAATCTTTGGAATTCTCTGCCTGATAAAGTGATGGAGGCTTGCTTGCTGAATACGTTCAAGTCAAGAGTGGATAGGTTTTTGATTGATAAGGGAATTAAGGGTTATGGGGAAAAAGCAGGAAAGTGGTACTGAACCACTACAGGTCAGCCATGATCTTACTGAATGGCAGGGCAAGCTCGAGGGGCTGGATGGCCTACTCCTGCTCCTACTTATGTTTTTACGTTTATATGTTCACTCACTGGCTTAAGTTGTCCATCACTTGTGTAGAGTCACTAGGACCAGAAGGAATTTATGCAAGGATATTGAGGGGATTAACTGATGGAAATTTCAGATGTTAGCCATAATTTTTCAAATCTTCTTAGCGATGTCAGAAGACTGGAGAATTACAAATGTTACACCTTTCTTCAAAAAAGGCCAGTAAGTTTAACCTCAATGGACAAAATTAATGTTATTTGGACAAATGTAGATTAATTTAGGAAAGCCAGCATGGATTTATGGAAGGCAGATAATGTTTAATTAACTTGCTTGACAGAAATTAGCAGAAGTAGACCACTCTGCCCTTCGAGGCTGTTCAGCCAATCATTTTCATCATGGCTGATCATCAAATTCAATATCCTGACCCCCACCCCACAATATCCCTTGACTCCTTTAATCCCAAGAGCTTTATCTAATTTCTTCTTGAAATCAGACAATGTTTTGTCCTCAACATTCTATGAGTGAATTCCACACATTCACCACCCTCTCATAGAACATAGAACATAGAACAATACAGCACAGAACAGGCCCTTCGGCCCTCGATGTTGTGCCGACCAAAATAAAAAGCAATGCCCCTCCTAACTAAACCATTCCCTTCTCATCCATATCCTTATCAACTAACCTCTTAAACGCCACCAAACTTGGCGCATCTACAACAGCTGCAGGCAGGGCATTCACTCCCTAATCACTCTTTGAGTAAAGAACCTACCTCTGATATCCGTCCTATAACTCATACCCCTTAATTTAAAGTTGTGTTTCTCTCGATGAAGAAATTTCTCCACTTCAGTCCTAAAAAGTTTACCCCTATCCTCAAACTATGACACCCTTGTTCTGGACTCCCTCACATTTGGAACATTGTTTTTGAATCCACTTTGTTTAATCTTGTTAGAATTTTATAAGTTCCTAAGGGATCCCCCCTCACTCTACTAAATTCCAATGAATATAATCCTAACTAAGTTTCTTCTCATATGACAAACCTTTCCTCTATAGTAAGGGCATCCTTCTTCAGATAATGCCAAAAATACACAAGGTGTGGTCTCACCAACATCCTGTACAATTGCTATAAAATATCCCTATCCTCAAATCCTCTCTACGAAGTCCAACATACCATTTGCCTTTTTTACTGTCTGCTGTACCTGCACACTTACCTTAAGCGACCTATGTACAAAAACTCCAAGGTCTTGCTAAGTATCCACTCTCACAATTTATACCCAAACAACAATGTGTTCCTATTATTACTATTGAAATGGATAATCTCATTTATTCACACTATACTGCATCTGCCATTCATACATCTACTCACTCAGCCTATGGTTGTTGTGGTGTACATGGACTTACAAATTGCATTTGATAGAATACTACATGGAAGAATCGCTGGAATAAAAAGGATATTACCAACATGGATACAAAATTGGTTGAGTGACAGAAAACAATATCAGTGAACAGTTGTTTCTTTGCACAATAGTTTATTGTGGGAGTTCCCAAAGTATTGTGTTGGGATCCTCTGTTCTTCCTGATATATTAATGATCAAGACTTCGATGTACAGAGCACAATCTCAAAATTCATAAATGGACCAAAACTTGGAAGAATGGCAAGGAAAATAGCACTAATCTTTAAAAAGAGACAGAATGTTGCACTTGGCTGATAAATGGCAATGAAATGTAATGCTGAAAGTGAGAGGTGATATAATTTGGTAGGAAGAACACAAAGACAACGTAAGTAAAGGATTTGTGATTATTCTTTGCAACATTATAAGCCTTTTCATATAATGCTAGCCCTGAGCTTCCAAAGTAAACCATGGATAGATCTTTCTCACCATGCCTTTGCTTCTTAAATGGACAACTGCCAGATAAACACTTGGGAACTGAGACTTCCAGGGTATCTTTGGGGTACTCTCCCGCTTCCCCCCCCACCAAATCCACTAGTGGGAGGCATGGCCCAAGACATTATCAATTAATCCCACCTCTTTACATTAAGTTTAAAGTATCTTTATCCTGAGTTGGTTTTAGAACATATTGTTCCTAATATTAAAGTCACCCAAAACTATTTTATTGCCTTTGTTACAATTGCCAATAATTTATTGGTTAATGCTCTGTCCAACAATATAAACTCCTATTAGGGAAGCAAACCAACTACTTCACCATTGTTTTTGACCCTTGCTATTCCTAATCTCTACCCATATGTATTATACTTTTGTTGCTGTCCTGATGTCATCCTTTATTGAGGGCTACTACCCCACCTCTTAGAACATAGAACACTACAGCAGAAACAGGCCCTTCGGCCCATGAGTTGCGCCGATCACATCTATATCTACCTCTATATCACCTCTTCCATTCAATCTTTTCAAAACATTATGTAGTCTGGATTATTTATTGCCAACGTTGGTTATCTTGCACCCACATCTCTAATGGCAGTTGGATTTCTATTTATGTCACTAGTTCATTTAATTGCAGAAGGTTTGAGCATTTTGATAATAAAACTAATACTGAAGTCACTTTATTCCTATTATTCCCAGCATGGACCTTATTTTCTGTTACCATTAAAATCCCAATGCTTTCCTGTTCCACTCAGCATCTCTTTATTCACACTGAAATATTTTTCCATTGTCTCAACTTTTTATCAGATTTCTACATAGAACATAGAACATAGAACATAGAACAATACAGCACAGAACAGGCCCTTCGGCCTTCGATGTTGTGCCGACCAAAATAAAAAGCAATGCCCCTCCTAACTAAACCATTCCCGTCTCATCCATATACTTATCAACTAACCTCTTAAACGCCACCAAACTTGGCGCATCTACAACAGCTGCAGGCAGGGCATTCCACTCCCTAATCACTCTTTGAGTAAAGAACCTCCTCTGATATCCGTCCTATAACTCATACCCCTTAATTTAAAGCTGTGTCCCCTCGTGCTAGCTTTCTCCATCCTAGGAAAAAGGCTATCACTGTCCACCTATCTAAACCTCTAATCATCTTATATGCTTCAATAAGATCCCCTCTTAGCCGCCTCCTTTCTAACGAAAACAACCTCAAATCCTTCAACCTCTCTTCATAGGACCTGCCCTCCATACCAGGCAACATCCTGGTAAACCTCCTCTGTACCCGCTCCAATGCCTCCACATCTTTCTTATAATGTGGCGACCAGAACTGCACACAATACTCCAAGTGCGGCCGCACTAGAGTTTTGTACAGCTGCAACATGATGCTGCTGCTCCTAAATTCAATCCCCCTACCAATAAAAGCTAAGACTCCATAAGCCTTCTTAACAACTTTATCCACTTGACTGCCTACTTTCAGGGATCTATTGACACATACACCAAGATCCTTCTGTTCCTCAACACTATTACGAGCCCTACCATTAGCCCTATACTCTACACATTTATTGTTCCTGCCAAAGTGCATTACCTCACACTTTTCCACATTAAACTCCATCTCCCTTCACCTGCATCTTTCTCACCCTTAAAGTTATTTTTTTATTACTCTTTGCCATATTTGTTAGTGCATTTTAGGCTCTTCCTATTACACACTGGTTATCAATACCTGTTTTGCTACCCTGCCTTGTCCTCTCTCTAATTTTTCAAAATCTCCTCTCACGTAAACCTTCTCTCACACTAAACTTTGAGCCAGACATCCAACCCTGATTTTGGTTACCCCCCCATGCCAATTTGTTTGTTGTTCAGGTAGTAACCAGAGATTACCACAAGGGTTTTGTTTTTTAAATTACCCCCTAGCTACTCATCTTCACTCAAGCAGATGCTCTTTCTTGACACCATAACAACTGGATCCTCTCCTTCCCACTGCGAGTTCCTCTCCCACCATGAGCTCACATCCTTAACCCCAATAAGGCAAGCAACACTGTCTTCAGAACTCGTGCTATTGGCTGCATTATCCAATCTTCTCATGTTGCTGTTCCGTCCAGTACTGTATTCATTTTCAACCTCCTCTCATAATGGAGGGCTGAGACAAGTGGCACTCCTCAGAAATCAGTGCTGGGATCTTTGCTGTGTAATATAGATAAATGATTTGGAGGAAAATGTAACTGGATTGATTAGTAAATTTGCGGACGACACAAAAGTTGGTGGATTTGCGGATAGCAATGAGGACCATCAGAGGATACAGCAGGATAGAAATCAGTTGGAGACTTGGGCAGAGAGATAGCAGATGGAGTTTAATCCAGACAAATGTGAGGTAATGCATTTTGGAAGGTCCAAGACAGCTAGGAAATATACAGTAAATGGCAAAACCTTTAACAGTATTGACAGGCAGAGAGAACTGTGTTTACAGATACACAGGTCACTGAAGGTGGCAATGCAGGTGGAGAAGGTAGTCATGAAAACATATGGCATGCTTGCCTTCATTGGCCAAGGTACGAGTTTAAAAATCGGCAAATCATGTTGCAGCTTTATGGAATCTTAGTTAGGCTGCACTTAGAATATAGTATTCAATTCTGGTTGCACACTACCAGAAGGATGTGGAGGCTTTGCAGATGGTACAGAGAAGATTTACCAGGATATTGCCTGAAAAGAGACTGGAGAAACTTGGTTTGTTCTCATTGGAGTGATGTAAGTTGAGGGGCAACTTAAGAAGTCTGCAAGATTATGAGAGGCATGGAGAGAGTGCATAATCAGAAGTTTTTTCCTAGGGCGGAAGAGTCAATTACTAGGAGGCATTGGTTTAAGGCACAAGGGACAAGGTTTAAAGGCAATGTAACGAAGCAGATTTTTTCCACAGAGTAGTGAGTGCCTGGAAGTTGTTGCTGGGAAAGGTACTGGAAGCAGATACAGTACTAACTTTTAAGGGGCATCTTGACAAGTACATGAATAGGATGGAATAGAGGGATATGGTCCCCAGAAGGGTTGGGGTTTTAGTTAAGTTGGGCAGCATGGTCGATGTAGGCTTGGAGGGCTGAAGGGCCTGTTCCTGTGCTACAATTTTCTTTGTTCTTTCTTGAATGCTCCTTGCACCATTGTCAAGTTGTTTATCCACCCAACAGTACCTGCTCTGGTCCACAGAAGTTACATGAACCTCAGATCTATTGGGACAATTGCAGAGTCTGAGATTCCTCCATTGTTGGTCTCATACCTATCTCACTCACTGACACCAGCCCATAGTTTGATACAAATAACCTTAACCTGGGAGATTGCTTTGAACACTGCAGAACTGCCATTATAAGTTGCTGCTCTCTCAACCCTCCAATGAGTCTTGGTCTCTCAACTCCAGAGCCTTGAGGAACTCTTTGCCACAGAAGGCTGTGAACGCCATGTCATTAAGTGTCTTTAAAACAGAGATAGATAGGTTCTTGATTAATAAGGGAATCAGGGATTATGGGGAAAAGGCAGGCAAATGGGAATGAGAAAAATATCAGCCAAGGTTGAATGACAGAGCAGACTTGATGGTCTAATTCTGCCCCTACATCTTACGATCTCTGCCTCAATGGCAGAGCATCATCTAATGGAGTAGCATGACACTAAATCTCCCTCACTTAACCTGTGATCTTCAGATTAAGATAGCCAGCTTGGTACTCAAATGGGGCCAGTGTCTGCTGAGGGCTCAAGAAACTGAATCAAAGTTGCACAAATTAATTTCACACAGGAAGCTGTGTAAAAAGTCGTCACTTACCTGGGGTTTAATATTCACTTTGTTGACAGCATTATTATTCAGCCATTTTACATCCAGCTCAATATCAAAATGGCCAATGTTACAGACAATTGCATCATCTTTCATTTCTTGAAAGTGCCTGAATGGGAATGGGGCAGAGGCAAAAAATAGAACAAAAGAACAATGAGAGAAAAGCACTACAATCAGGATTGAGACAATATAAATAATTAGACAGTTCAGTGACAATGGAATTGCTACTTGAAGATAAAGCATTAGAAGAATACTCAAAGTCCATCAGATTGTCAAAAAGCTACTTTTTGTCAATTCCACAAACTTATTAATCTGTAGTTAGACCATGAGAGAGCTGGGTTTCTCCTTTCCGAAAATAGCTTCCCCTACTCCAGTAATAGTTTCTGACTGTTTTATACTTTGGATAGTTGTGCTGAATGCATTGGCTCTCCAATGTAAAGGCACAGTAGGAATGCAATAGAGTGGCTCAGACTAAGATTATAGACCATTATACCTTTAATTCACAACAACTGTTTTTCAGTTGATATATGGATGCCCAGTGCCCCAAAATTACAGCTAGAATGTGTGCATTCACAACATCGGTTCAGGACAAGAATGAAGTGACCATTGTCTCTACCTGATGCAACTATTCATTATTTATCTACAAAGGGGCCAACATATACTGGAGGATGTTTGTTTCTGCAGCCAGCCCTATTGTGGGAACCAGTTGGGGAAACCAGGCCCAGGAATCAGCAGCAATCAAGGGTAGTAAAATTATGAGCTAGAAAAAGCAACATTTCTTCTTTGATTACATGTTAGAAAGCGTTCCTACTGATCATCTTCACTCATCCAACTCTCCTGCTTCTCTCCACCTTTCATCAACACAGATTCCAGCATGAGATTCCCAAAAACCACAACCTCTCTGGGCTGGAGTGAGCATGTGTACATGAGCAGAGAGAGAAGTAGGGCTACATATTCATAAATCTTTGAAGTGATTGTAGAGAGTTGTTTTTCAAACTGGAGGCCTGTGTCCAGTGGTATGCCTCAGGGATCAGTGCTGGGTCCATTGTTATTTGTCATGCATATTAATGATTTGGATGAGAACATAGGAGGCATAGTTAGTAAGTTTGCAGATGACACCAAGATTGGTGGCATTGTGGATAGTGAAGAAAGTTATCTCCAATTGGAATGGAATCTTGATCAATTGGGCCAGTGGACTGACGAATGGCTGATGGAGTTTAATTTAGACAAATGCGAGGGGATGCATTTTGGTAGACTGAACCAGGAGAGGACTTACTCAGTTAATGGTAGGGTGTTGGGGAGAGTTACAGAACAAAAAGTCTAGGGGTACATAGTCATAGCTTTTGAAAGTGGAGTCACAGATAGGCAGTAGTGAAGGAGGCATTCAGCATGCTTGGTTTCATTGGTCAGAATATTGAATACAGGAGTTTGAATGTGTTGAAGTTGTATGAGACATTGGTAAGGCCACACTTGGAATACTATACGCAATTCTGGTCACCCTATTATAAAAAGCATATTATTAAACTAGAAAGAGTGCAGAAGATTTAAGATGCTACCAGGAATCATTGGATTGAGTTATAAAGACAGGCTGGACAGACTGGGACCTTTTTTCCGGACCATTGGAGGCTGAGGGGTGATGTTATAGAGGTCTATAAAATAATGAAGGGCACAGATCAACTAGATAGTCAATATCTTTTCCCAAAGGGTACAGGAGTCTAAAACTAGAGGGCATAGGTTTAAGGTGAGACACACAAGTGCCTAGAGGGGCAATTTTTTTGCAGAGTGTTTGGAACAAGCTGCCAAAGATAATAACAGAGGTGGGTACAATTTTGTCTTTTAAAAACATTTAGATAGTTACATGGGTACGATGAGTATTGATGGATATGAGTTAAAAATGCAGGCAATTGGGATTAGCTAAGGAGTTTTAAAAAGACGGCACGGACAAGTAGTTTTCCATGCTGGAAACCTGAGTCTATGGAGACAGAAAACCGATATGAAGTTTAAGAAAATGTACCGTTGTTTAAAAAGGGTAGTAGGGATAACCCTGGGAATTATAGGCCGGTGAGTTTGACGTCAGTGATAGGGAAGCTGTTGGAGGGGATTCTTAGAGATAGGATGTATAGGCACTTAGAGCGTTGCTATCTGATTAGGGATACGCAGCATGGATTTGTTAAGGGGAGGTCATGCCTTACAAATCTGGTAGAATTTTTTGAGGAGGTGACAAAATTGGTGGACGAAGGGCGAGCCGTTGATGTCACCTATATGGATTTTAGTAAGGCGTTTGACAAAGTCCCTTATGGGGGGTTAGTTGAGAAGGTCAAGAGTAATGGGATACAAGGACAGGTAGCCAGATGGATAAGTAACTGGCTTAGTAATAGGAGACAGAGTAATAGTGGAAGGGTGTTTTTCCAGCTGGAGGTCGGACACTAGTGGTGTGCTGCAGGGCTCGGTACTGGGACCTCTTCTATTTGTCATATACATAGATGACTTGGGAGAGGAAGTAAGTGGAGTGATCAGCAAGTTTGCAGACGATACAAAGATTGCTGGACTTGCGGATAGTGAGGAGCATTGTCAGGCGATGCAGCAGGACATAGATAGGCCAGTAGCTTGGGCAGATAGATGGCAGACGGAATTCAATCCTGATAAATGTGAGGTGATGCACTTTGGGAGAAAGAATGTAGGAGGGAGGTATATAATAAAGGGTAGACCTATTAAAAGTATAGAAACGCAGAGAGACCCTGGGGGTGCAGGTGCACAAGTCTCTGAAGGTGGCAGAGCAGGTGGAGAAGGTTGTGAAGAAAGTATATAGTATGCTAGCCTTTATAGGAAGGGGTATAGAGTACAAGAGCTGGCCTTTAATGTTGCAGTTGTATAAAACGTTGGTTAGACCTCATTTGGAACACTGCATCCAGTTCTGGTCGCCTTACTACCACAAGGACGTGGAGACTCTGGAGAGAGTGCAGATGAGGTTTATCAGGATGCTGTCTGGTGTGGAAGGTCTGAGTTACGAGGAGAGGTTAGGCAAATTGGGACTGTTTTTCTTTGTAAGACACAGACTTAGAGGAGATCTAATAGAAGTGTACAAGATTATGAGGGGTATAGATAGAGTAAACAGGGTTCAGCTTTTTCCTAGATTGGACTAGTACGAGGGGTCACGGGCTTAGGGTGAGGGGGGTAAGACATAATTTGGATGCTAGAGGGAGTTTTTTCCCACACAGAGGGTGGTGGGCGTATGGAATGCGCTGCCAAGTGGTGGAGGCAGGCACTCTGGAGTTATTTAAGAAATACTTAGATGGGCACATGAACAGCATGGGAATAGAGGGGTATAGAAAACTGATTTAAAATAGGGATCATGAGCCTTGGGAGTCCCTGGGAAGTGTGTAAATAGATGATATTGATGTACTTGTTTTAATCCTACAGGTGCTTTGGTCCACCTTGTTGTCTAACAAGGGGCATACACATGATGGGTCGTGAGAGGGCTGCTCTTGGATATTTTTTGAGAGTATTCTAGTGTCTCACGTCATTAGTGTACACTTGACCTGGACCATTTGATGGGCAACACGATAGCTCAGTGACTATTGCTGTGCTGTGCAGATACATGGATTTGGGCCTGTGTCTGTGGGAGTTTGCACATTCTCTCCGTGCTTGCGTGGGTTTTCTCCGGTTTCCTCTCACATCCCAAAAATGTGCTCTTAGGCTAATTGGCAAAACAAATTCTCCCTAAATTGTCTCAAATTTGGTTTTTAATCCATAGGTCTATAAACATAGACAGGGATCACGGGTAGAGGTGGGAACATCGGGGTGGTGGCATGGGCTCGTTGGGCCGAAGGGCCTGTTTCCCATGCTGTTTTGTTCTTTGTATGGGATACTTAGCTTTGCAAAGATTGGTTCTATTCCAAAACAGGAAGGCATAATAAATTTCCAAATATCTTTAACTAGACCTCAACCGGAGTATCCGGACAATTCTGGGGACAACATTTTAGGAAAGATATCAAGGCCCTGGAGAGTTCCGAAGTGTACAAGGATGATATCAAGAATAGTACGTTAAAACCAGGGAAACCTGGAGTTGTCTGAAAAACAAAAGGTTCAGGGATTATCCAGTAAAAGTATCCAAAATTAGGAGGGGGTTTTGAAAAAGCAAATTATCAACTGATTTAAAATAACTGCAAAAATTAGAGGGTAAGCGAGGAGAAACTTGTCTTGGGGAGTGGATTATGACATTTTGGAACATAACGCCTGAAAAAGTTGAACATAGAACATTACAGCGCAGAACAGACCCTTTGGCCCTCGATGTTGCGCCGACCAATTGAGAAAAAATTGAGAAAAAGGCTATCACTGTCCACCCTATCTAAACCTCTAATCATCTTATATGTTTCAATAAGGTCTCCTCTTAGCCACCTTCTTTCTAATGAAAACAACCTCAAATCCCTCAGCCTGTCCTTATAAGACCTTCCCTCCATACCAGGCAACATCCTGGTAAACCTCCTCTGCACCCTCTCCAATGCCTCCACATCTTTCTTATAATGTGGCAACCAGAATTGTACACAATACTTCAAGTGCAGCCACACCAGAGTTTTGTACAGTTGCAACATGACGTTGCTGCTCTGAAATTCAATCCCCCTACCAATAAAAGCCAAGACTCCGTATGCCTTCTTAGCAACCTTATCGACTTGATTGCCAACTTTCAGGGATCTATGCACATATACACCAAGATCCCTCTGTTCGTCAACACTATTAAGAGTCCTCCCATTAGCCCTATACTCTATACATTTGTTATTTCTGCCAAAGTGAATTACCTCACACTTTTCTGCATTAAACTCCATTTGCCACCTCTCAGCCCAGCTCTGCAACTTGTCCAAGTCTCTCTGCAAACTAGAACACCCCTCTTCACTATCTACCACTCCTCCAACTTTGGTGTCATCAGCAAATTTAGTAATCCATCCTTCTATACCCTCATCCAGATCATTTATAAAAATTACAAACAGCAGAGGCCCCAAAACAAATCCCTGAGGTACATCACTTGTAACCAAACTCCATGATGAATAATTCCCATCAACCACTATCCTCTGTCTTCTGTCATAGAACATAGAACATCACAGCACAGAACAGGCCCTTCGGCCTTCGATGTTGCGCCGACCAATATAAAAAGCAATGCCCCTCCAAACTACACCATTTCCTTCTCTTCCATATACTTATCAACTAACCTCAAACGCCACCAAACTTGGCACATCTACAACTGCTGCAGGCAGGGCATTCCACTCCCGAACCACCCTTTGGGTAAAGAACCTACCTCTGATATCCGTCCTATAACTACCAACCCTTAATTTAAAGCTATGTCCCCTCGTGCTAGCTTTCTCCATCCTAGGAAAAAGGCTATCACTGTCCACCCTATCTAAACCTCTAATCATCTTATATGTTTCAATAAGGTCCCCTCTTAGCCGCCTCCTTTCTAACGAAAACAACCTCAAATCCCTCAGCCTCTCTTCATAAGACCTGCCCTCCATACCAGGCAACATCCTGGTAAACCTCCTCTGTACCCTCTCCAATGCCTCCACATCTTTCTTATAATGTGGGGACCAGAACTGCACACAATACTCCAAGTGCGGCCGCACTAGAGTTTTGTACAGTTGCAACATGACGTTGCGGCTCCGAAATTCAATCCCCCTACCAATAAAAGCTAAGACTCCATATGCCTTCTTAACAACCTTATCGACTTGACTGCCTACTTTCAGGGATCTATGCACATATACACCAAGATCCCTCTGTTCATCAACACTATTAAGAATCCTACCATTAGCCCTATACTCTACACATTTATTATTCCTGCCAAAGTGCATTACCTCACACTTTTCCACATTAAACTCCATTTGCCACCTCTCGGCCCAGCTCTGCAACTTGTCCAAGTCACTCTGCAAACTATAACACCCCTCTTCACTATCTACCACTCCACCGACTTTAGTGTCATCTGCAAATTTACTAATCCATCCTTCAATACCCTCATCCAGATCATTTATAAAAATTACAAACAGCAGGGGCCCCAAAACAGACCCGAGGTACACCACTTGTCACCGAACTCCACGATGAATATCTCCCATCAACCACCACCCTCTGTCTTCTATCTGCTAGCCAATTCCTAACCCAATTAGCTAAATCACCCTCTATCCCATACATCTGCATTTTCTGCAGAAGTCTTCCATGGGCCACCTTATCAAACGCCTTACTAAAGTCCATATATACCACATCAACTGCCTTACCCCCATCCACCTCTTTAGTCACTTTTTCAAAAAACTCAATGAGGTTAGTAAGGCACGACCTACCCTTCACAAAACCATGCTGACTATCCCCAATCAATTCATTTCTCTCTAAATAACTATAAATCCTATCCCTAATAATTCTCTCCAATACTTTGCCCACAACAGAAGTAAGACTCACTGGCCTATAATTCCCTGGAAGGTCTCTCTTCCCCTTCTTGAACAATGGGACCACATTCGCTATCTTCCAGTCCTCCGGAACCACACCCATAACCAACGACGAGCTGAAGATCAGAGCCAGAGGCTCTGCAATCTCCTCTCTTGCCTCCCAGAGAATCCTAGGGTAAATCCCGTCCAGCCCAGGGGACTTATCCAACTTCAAACCCTCGAGAATATCTAGCACATCAGCTAGCCAATTCCTAATCCAATTAGCTAAATTACCCTCAATCCCATACATCTGCATTTAGGTTCCATTGTAATCTTTAGGCAGTTGGATAGCCTTTTGATTCAATTGGATAGAGGCACAGTTATGATAGGTCGAACAGTTACCTTCCATCCAAAGAGTAACTCAGGTAAAAACACTAAACTAAATGATAAAAATCAGACAACAGCATCAGTCATTTCCTACCTTCCCAGAATGATATCTTTGCAGCCAGTTGTTGTCACAAAGATATTTCCCTCTTTACATGCCTCATCCATGGTTGTGACCTCATAACCTAAAAAACAAATCAAGTTGGATACCCAGAATGAATGAGGCAAAGAAACAGCTTTAACGTAGCAAAGTTTAACTGATGATCTAGCCCAGATCTTGATTACTGCCATTCAATTCAATGCTCAAGTCCATCATTTACATTAGTATGGATGTTGTGGCAGGGGGAAAGGGAGGAGAGAGAGAGAGAGAGAGAGAGAGAGAAATCCTTTGGATCCAACTCCAGTTCAAAAAGGAAAGTCTTTGCAGCCAGTAAGTAAAATGTTTGTGGCATTTTGAAATTTGGCAAAAAATTGGTATATGGAGTACAATATGGTAAAGTATGAACTTATCCACTGACAGGAAGGACTGAAATGCAGCATACTATTCAAATGGAGAAAAATTACAAAATTCTGAGTTAGAGGGATTTGGGTGTCAAGATACATGAATCACAAAACATTACAATGCAGGTACAGTAAAAGATTATAAAAGAAAATGGAATGTTGCTGTTTATTGCATGAGGAATGGAATTTAAAAAATTGGGATGCTTTTCCACAGTTGTACAGGACACTGGTGAGGCCAGGATATCCCACTCCTGATCCTAATTTGCCAAAATGTTGTCTGGAATTAGCAACATTCAATTCTTTCAGTATCTTTCAGGACTATCTGCAGCATGTGTGAAAGTGAGGAACCTCATTACATTGGAGTCAGAAAGGCATCATCTGACTGCAATTGAGATGTGTTGCTGTGTGTAGTAACAAAACTCCAGGCAATCACCAATGGATAAATGCAACAACTATTATTTACAAGAGACAGCTCCTATAATCTGCTTTAAAGCCATCCTTATGCCCTCCTATTTGACTGCACAGGGAGTATGTAGTCTCCATGATTTGCCAAAACCTCAAATGAGAAAGTCACTTAGTCTCAGAGGTTCGCTGCAAATCCTTCCACCTTTAGGTTCCCTAGTATCTGAAAACATCAACATCAATATCCCAGACTATGGGGGATTTCCATTTAAGTTGTGAATAACAAGGTATCAATGGGCGGGGTTCCTCTTCAGGCGTTGTCTTGTTTGAGTCAGCCTCTCCATATTCTATTTCAAGTACATCCTCATCCACTGCCTTTTTGACCACCATGGCATCAGGCTCTGGGTTTAAAATGGCCTGTCTTGGTGTCCTCAACACTGACCAGGATAGAAAAGAGGAGGGCATCACAACATTGGTTAAAGACGAAATCATCATTGTGAGGGGGGATGACATGTTAGAATAAAAGCCAACTCCAGCATGATTCTGTACTAAAGAACACAGCACAGGAAACAGGCCTTTTGGCTCTACAAGCCTGCGCTGCCCATTTTAACACTGAGTGCCTCATTCCAATCCTCCTCCTACATATGACTTTTGTCTACATCTAGTGACATCTCTTATCTAGAGATAAATACATTACATGCAAACACACTACTACTTAGTTCCAAGGAATTGAGTAGACAGAAAACAATATTTCTCATGTTTCATCTTCACAGTTCAGTAGACAACAGCATCTTTCATCCTTACCTTCCATAGCAGCCTGGAGAGCATTGATGGGGTCGATTTCAGTTATAATAACTCTGGCTCCAAAACTGTGAAGAGCCTGTGCACATCCCTTGCCCACATCACCATATCCTGCCACTACTGCCACTTTTCCAGCAATCATAACATCTGTGGCACGCTTGATACCATCAATGAGTGATTCTCGGCATCCATACAGATTATCAAACTTGCTCTGGAGAAAAGATTGAAATGAAAATGAGAAACTAATAAACAACTTTCTTGTGCATCATCACCACCCCCTTTAGCCAACCTTCACACCCTGATTCTGAGTCACCATCTCTTCACTGGAGTAGTAAACTCAGGGACTTCAGAGATCAGTAAATTCAGGGAGTTATGGCTGAGGGCCTCTAAAATTCCATATAACACAGAACATAAGAAATAAATGGCCCACAGAATCCTTTGAGCCTAATCCAACATTCAATACAATCAAAGCACAAAGCACAGGAACAGCCCCTTCAGCCCACCAAGCCTGCACCAACTACATGGTCCTACCTAGACTAACTACCAGTATCCCTCTATTCCTCAACTGTTTATGTATCTATCCATATAAGTCTTAAATATTGCTAACATGTCTGCCTCAACCACCTCACTTGAGTGCACTCCAGGCCCTCATCATCCTCAAAAACTTTTCCCGCACATCTCCACTGAATTTCTCCCTCCTTATCTTGAACTTGTGCCCCCTTGGAATTGTAATTTTTGTCCTCGAAAAAGCTTCCAACTATTCACCCTATTTATACCCTCAATTTTATAAGCTTCTATCAGGTCACCCCTTAACCTGTCTTTCCAGGGAGAACAATCCCAGTTTATTCAATCTCTCTTCATAGCTTGTAATAGGGGGCATAAGGTTCACGGTGGGAGATATAGGAGAGATGTCCAAGGTAGATTCTTTACTGAGTGGTTGGTGTGTGGAATGCACTGCCTGCTGTGATAGTGGAGTCGGACACTTTAGGAACTTTCAAGCAGTTATTGGATAGGCACATGGAATACAACAGAATGATAGGGAGTAGGATAGTTTGATCTTGGGTTTGGACACAGCACGGCACAACATTGAGAGCTGAAGGGCCTACTGTGCTGCACTGTTCCATGTTATATTCAATGTTGTTCTAATAACCTCTGTATCTTTTCTGTGCTCCCTCCGAAGCCTCCATAGCTTTCCGGTAGTTTGGGACCAGAATTGGATACAGTATTCCAAATGCGTCCTAACCACTGTTTTATATAACTGTAACAATTTGCCAAGTTTTATACTCGAAGCCACAGCTGATTAAGGTTAAGCATACCATATGTTTTCTTCACCACTCCTTCCATTTATGTTGCCACTTTGAAGGATCTGTGGACCAATACTCCCAGATTCTGTGCGTCTATGCTTCTGATGGTCCTTCCATTTATGCTACAGCTCCCAGCTGAATTGGATCTATCAAAATGCATTACCTTGTATTTGTCCAGATTAAATTCCATCAACCATTTCTCCACCCAATTTTCCAGCCTATATCCTTCTGTATTCTGACAACCTTCATCACCATCCACAACTCCAGCAATCTTAATGTCATACACAAACTTGCTAATCAGACGAGCTATGTTTTCTTTCAAGTTATTTATATTACAAACAACAGAGGTCTCAGCACTGATTCTTGTGGAACATCACTAGTTGTCTTCACCTCTATCCACTTTCACACTCACTCCCTATCTATTTCAGTCTCACAGTCAACGATTAAATTCCTGTTCCATCATTCAAATAGATCTTGGATATTTGTGATCTAACTCAATATATTTGCCTTTGCCCCAAATCCGCAATACCTTTGTGTAACAATCCATTTCAAATTTAAAATCAACAAAAAAATTCAACTGTCATTTCCAGAGAAAGTTCTAATTTTTTGTTCTTTGCATTTCCTACTTTCAGTCCCGCCAGGTCAGACTAAATTTTTTTTTTTAAAAAGAGTCTAATGTTAGAATTCCCAATTAGTTGAAATAATCCCAATTTAACACAGTGAAATAAATATTAAAAGGTGGAATTGCATTGTAGAGGGTGCGGAGAAAATTTATGAGAGATGCCACAAATACCACGTGGAAATGTCAGATAGGCTAGGGTTGTTCCCTTTGTAACATGGTAATCAACAAGCTTTGCACACGAGCATGGGAGAGAGCACATCCTGACTGAGGGACAGCTGGAGTAAGAGTAGTGAAGCTCAGTGACACTTGAATTGATAAGATCTCCCTTTCTTTACTTTATACGTTCAACAGTCTAGTTAATAATGTTAAATTCTCCCTCGGTATACCTGAACACATACTGGAGTGTCAGCTAGGGGATTTTAACAGTAACTTCATTGCAGTGTTAATGTAAGTCCACTTGTGATATTAATAAACAAACTTTAAAAAGGGGAAAATAGGGTGCGAAAGGAATGTTGTGTGGAACATAAAAACTGACTGCAAAAGTTTCTATAGATGTATGATAAGAAAAAGATTTAAGACAGATATAGACCCTTTACAATCAAATGGGAATTTGTAATGGTGAATAAAGAAATGGTTGATCAAACTAAATGCATACTTTGGTTCTGTCTTTAGAAAGGAGGATACAACTAACATACTAGAATTGTTGGTGAATACACGGTTTAGTGAGAATGAGGAACTGAAGCAAATCAGCATTAATAGAGAAAAGGTGTTGAGTAAATTGATGGGATTGAAGGCTGGTAATTCCCCAGAGCCTGATAATCTACATCCCATATTAGTTAAGGAAATGGTTCTAGAAACAGTGAATGCATTGGTGGTCATCTTCCAGTTCCTGAGGATTGAAGGGTAGCTAATGTAACCCCAGAGCAGTCAGCCTAATGTCACTAGTAAGGAAAGTTCTAGAGTCCAGTATCAAAGATCTTAATGCAGAACACTTGGAAAACAGTGGCAGGATTGGATAGAGTCACATGGATTTACAAAAAGCAAATGTTTGACAAGGCTATTGCAATTCTTTGAAGTTGTAACTATGAAGGGCAGCTAGTCCATGTGGTCTATTTAAATTTTCAAAAGGCTTTTGACAAAGTCCTACGTAAGAGATTAGTACTTAAAATCAAAACACATGAAATTATGGGTAGTATAATGGGATGGATAGAAAACTGGAACAACGTCTCAGCTTTGTCGTGATTCTAGCTACTGCTTGAGCTTTGAAACCCAGAGCTCAAGCATCTGCGGCTGACAGCACTTCTGCACATATGTCATCTAAGGCACCAGTACCTTCCATGATCTTGTCCACATTACAGGACACATATTCCACTTGACTGAGCTGTCATATCATGCCTTAACTTGAAGGTGTATTATCGACCTGGTTAGTAAGTGAATGAGGTGGGGAGAATGGTACAGATTCCCTAGAGTGAAACTTATATTTCAGGGCTTAAGTTATGTGGAGATATTGTACAAGCTATAGTTTTATTCTTTAGTCTCAAAGGCCTTGGGGGATTCAATTTTTTAAATTTTGAATTATTTCATTGGGTGTCACTGGCAAGGCCTGCATTTGTTGTCCATCTCTATTGTCTCTGAATTGAATAGCCTGCGGTTTCAGATGGTAGTTCAAAGTTGATCACATTCTGAAGTAAGATGGTCACCATCACTAAGACCATCTTTCAACTTCAGGTTGATTCATTGCTTGAATCTAATGTTCATCAGCTGCCATGGTGGGATTTGAATTCTAATTTGGATTATTAATTCATGATTTTGCCATTAAATAAGCTCCCTCAAAATGCAGAGTTAGTTAATACATTGCACAATACATTGGAAATCTCATTAGCGCAGATTACCTTAGTGACAGAGTCATTCACATTAAAGGCAGGAACTTTAAGTTCTTTGTTCTTATGCATCTTATAGAGATTGTGGACTCCAGTTGTAGTCTCTTCAGAAATTCCTCTGATATCTGCAAAATCAGCAAACACTTCAACATGTCAACATTCAACTTCAAATAAACAATGATAAGTCCTGTGCTGTAATGTTCTATGATTCTGAGTGATCCAGTCAGAGCAGGAGGGAGAAAATATTCTCACTGGGATAGAGAGCCAGAAGGCAATTGCTCAACATCGCAATGCTGACATGGAGAATACTTGGATAGGCTCTGGAATGCAGTGCAAGAGTGCATCATGGAAGCAGGTTCACTTAAAGTATTCAAAAAGAAATTGGAATATTATCTTAAAAGGACTTTGGGATAAAGACAGGAGGGTGTCACTAGGTGAATTGCTCCTTTAGAGCCAACATAGATGATGGGCCAAATCACTGTCTCCAACACTTAAACATTTTATGAAGACAGTGTAGATAAACATAAAACATAGAACATAGAACATAACAGCACAGTACAGTACAGTACAGGCCCTTCGGCCCTCAATGTTGCACCGACCAATGGAACCAATCTTATGACCCTCTAACCTAAACTATTCCAATGCTATCCATATGCCTATCCACATGCCTATCCACTTGAACATTTCAATGCCCTTAAACTTGGCAAATCCACAATTCCATGCCCTTACTACCCTGAGTAAAGAACCCACCACTAACATTCGTCCTATAACTACCACCCCTTAATTTTAAAGTTATGTCCCCTCATGTTAGCCATCTTCATCCAAGGAAAAAGTGTGCACCCTATCTAACCCTTTGATCATCTTATATGCCTCAATTAGGTCACCTCTTAGCCTTCACTCCAATGAAAATAACTTCAAGTCCCTTGCCTTTCCTCATAAGACTTACCCACCACATCAGGCAACATCCTGGTAAACCTCCTCTGCACCCTTTCCAATGCCTCCACATCTTTCTTATAATGTGGCGATCAAAACTGTACGCAATACTCCAAGTGCGGCCGCACCAGAGTTTTGTAGTTGCAACATGACATCTCGGCTCCGAAATTCAATTCCTCTACCAGTAAAAGCTAATGCACTGTACGCCTTCTTAACAACCTTATCAACTTGAGTACCAACTTTCAGGGGTCTATGCACATGTACACTGAGATCTCACTGATCATCTACACTACTGAGTCCTACCATTAGCCCTATATTCTGTACACCTATTACTCTTACCAAAGTGAATCACCTCACACTTTTCCACATTAAACTCCATTTGCCACCTCTCAGCCCAGCCCTGTAGCTTATCTATGTCCCTCTGCAAACTGTAACATCCATCCTCACTGTCTACAACTCCTCCAACTTTGGTGTCATCAGCAAATTTACTAACCCATCCCTCTACACCCTCATCCAGATCACTTATAAAAATAACAGCAGTGGCTTCAAAACAGATCCCTGAGGTACACCACTTGTAACTTAACTCCGGGTTGAATATATCCCATCAACCACCACCCTCTGTCTTCTATCAGCTAGCCAAATCCTAATCCAAATTGCTAAATCACCTTCAATCCCATGCATCTGCATTTTCTGTAGTAGCCTTCCGTGGGGAATCTTATCAAATGCCTTGCTAAAATCTATATACACCACATCAACTGCTTTACCCTTATCCACCTCTTTGGTGACCTTTTCAACAAACTCGATAAGGTTTGTGATGCACGGCCTTTCCTTCACAAAATCATGTTGACTATCCCTAATCAATTCATTTCTCTCTAGATGACTATAAATCCTATCCCTTATAATTCTTTCCAAAACTTTCCCCACAACAGAAGCAAGGCTCACTGGTCTATAATTCCCAGGATGGTCTCTATCCCCTTCTTAAGGGGACAACATTTGCCATCCTCCAGTCTTCCGGCACCATACCTGTAGTCAACGATGACATGAAGATCAAAACCAAAGGTTTACAATCTCCTCTCTAGCATCCCAGAGAATCCTGGGATAAATCCCACCCGGCCCAGGGGACTTATCTATTTTCATACACTCAAAAATAGCTAACACCTCCTCCTTATAGAACATAGAACATTACAGCGCAGTACAGGCCCTTCGGCCCTCGATGTTGCGCCGACCAATAGAATCAATTTTATGACCCTCTATCCTAAATTATTCCAATGCCATCCATATGCCTAGCCACTGCTATTTGAATGCCCTTAAACTTGACGAGTCCACAACTGCTGCAGGCAGGACATTCCACACCCTTACTATCCTCTGAGCAAAGAACCCACCTCTAGTATCTGTCCTATAACTACCACCCCTTAATTTAAAGCTCTGTCCCCTTGTGCATTCCATCTCCATCCGAGGAAAAAGGCTCTCACTATCCACGCTATCTAACCCTCTGATCATCTTATACATCTCAATTAAGTCACCTCAGCCTTCTTCTCTCTAATGAAAATAACTTCAAGTCCCTTAGCCTTTCCTCATAAGACCTACCCATCATACCAGACAACATCCTTGTAAACCTTCTCTGCACCCTTTCCAATGCCTCCACATCTTTCTTATAATGTGGTGACCAAAACTGTACACAATACTCCAAGTGCGGCCGCACCAGAGTTTTGTACAGTTGCAGCATAGCATCTTGGCTCCGAAATTCAATCCCTCTACCAATAAATGCTAACACGCTATATGCCTTAACAACCTTATCAACTTGGGTACCAATTTTCAGAGATCTATGCACCTGTACACCAAGATCTCTCTACTCATCTACACTACTAAGAGTCCTACCATTAGCCCTATATTCTGCACACATATTACTCTTACCAAAGTGAATCACCTCTCACTTTTCCACATTAAACTCCATTTGCCACTTCTCGACAACTTACATAGGCAACTTACCCATGTCCCTCTGCAAACTGTAATATCCATCCTCACTGTCTACAACTCCTCCGACTTTGGTGTCGTCAGCAAATTTACTAACCCATGCCTCTACACCCTCATCCAAGTCATTTATAAAAACAACAAACAGTGGCCCCAAAACAGATCCCTGAGGTACACCACTAGTAACTAAACTCCAGGTTGAATATATCCCATCAATCACCACCTCTGTTTTCTATCAGCTAGCCAATTCCTAATCCAAATTGCTAAATCTCCCTCAATCCCATGCATCTGCATTTTCTGCAGTAGTCTTCCATGGGGAACCTTATCAAATGCTTTGCTAAATCCATGTACACCACATCAACTGCCTTACCTTTATCTACCTCTTTAGTCAAGGTTTGAGAGGCACGACCTTCCCTTCACAAATCCAAGCTGACTATCCCTAATCAATTCAATTCTTTCTAAATGGCTACAAATCCTATCCCTTATAATTCTTTCCAAAACTTTCCCCACTACAGATGTGAGGCTCACTGGTCTGTAATTTGCAGGATGGTCTCTGCCCCCCATCTTAAACAAGGGGACAACATTTGCCATCCTCCAGTCTTCTGGCACTACACCTGTAGCCAAAGACGACATGAAGATCAAAGCCAAAGGCTGTGCAATCTGCTCTCTAGCCTCCCAGAGTAACCTGGGATAAATCCCATCCGACCTAGGGGATTTATCTATTTTCATACTCTTAAGAATAATTAACACCTCCTCCTTATGTACCTCTATCCTGTCTGGTCTATAACCCTGTATCCCAGTATTCTCTCCAACTCCGTTGACATTTTCCCGCGTGAAGACCGATGAAAAATATTCTGTGCCTCACCAATCTCTACAGGCTCCACGCACAACTTCCCACTACTGTCTTTGACTGGCCCTAATCTTCACCTAACCAATCTTTCATTCTTAACATATCTATAAAAAGCTTTAGGATTCTCCTTTATCCTATCCGCCAAAGTCTTCTCATGTCCTCTTCTAGCTCTTCTTATCTCCCTCTTTAGCTCCCTCCTGGGTAATTTATAATTGTCCAGTGCCCTAACCGAGCCTTCACATTTCATCTTTAAATAAGCCTCCTTTTTCCTCTTTACTACAAAGAACAACAAAAAACAAAGAACAAAACAGCACGGGAAACAGGCCCTTCGGCCCAATGAGCCCACGCCGCCACCCCGATGTTACTACCTCTGCCCGCGATCCCTGTCCATGTTTATAGATCTATGGATTGAAAACCAAATTTGAGACAATTTAGGGAGAATTTGTTTTGCCAATTAGCCTAAGAGCACATCTTTGCAATGTGGGAGGAAACCGGAGCTCCCAGAGAAAACCCACGCAAGCACGGGGAGAATGCGCAAACTCCCACAGACACAGGCCCAAATCCGTGTATCTGCACAGCACAGCGATAGTCACTGAGCTGTCGTGTTGCCCATCAGATGGTCCAGATCAAGCATACACTAACGATGTGAAGCAGTAGGATACTCTCAAAAAAAATCCAAGAGCAGTCTTCTCACGACCCATCGCGTGTATGCCCCTCGTTAGACAACAAGGTGGACCAAAGCACCTGTAGGATAAAAACAAGTACACCAATATCATCTATTTACACACTTCCCAGGGACTCCCAAGGCTCATGATCCCCAACTTCCTTAGTACACCACAGTTCCCTGGCTCTACCACTTCCTTCCTGCCTGACAGGTACATACTTATCAAGGACTCGCAGTAACTGTTCCTTGAATAAGTTCCACATTCCAGGTGTTCCCAGCCCCTGCAGTTTCCTACTCCACCCTATGTATCCTAACTCTTGCCTAATAGCCTCATAATTACCTTTCCCCCAGCTGTAACTTCTTCCCTTTGGTATATGTCTATCCCTTTCCATCACTAAGGTAAACGTAACCGAATTGTGGTCAGTATCACCGAGGTGCTCACCTACCTCCAAGTCTAACACCTGGTCTGGTTCATTACCCAGAACCAAATCCAATGCATCCTTTCCTCTTGTTCGCTTATATACATACTGAGTCATAAAACCCTTCTGCACACATTGTACGTTATGTACCTCTATCCTGTCTAGTCTACAACTCTGTATCCCAGTATTCTCCTCAACTACATTGACATTTTCCTACATGAAAGCTGATGAAAAATACTCATTCAGTGCCTCTCCAATCCCTTCAGGCTCCGCATAACTTCACGCAAGTTTTGACAGGGCAAAAACCCTGTTCTGGAACAAGATAGAATCATACAATCCCCAAGTACAGAAGGATGCCATTCAGGCCGTCCAGTCTGTACAGACTCTCCAAAAGCGCAACTTACCAAAGCCCATTACTTCATCCTATTTTCGTGAACCCTCAAGTTTATCATGGCTAATTCACCTAACCTACACACCTTTGAACAATGGATAGAAACCACAGCACCTGCGTGGAAACCCATGCAGACATGGGACAACGTGCAAACTCCAAAAACACAGATTTAAGCTGCTGGGGAGTAGGTACAGGGGGGATGTCAGAGGTAAGTTTTTCACTCAGATGGTGGTGAGTGAGTGGAATCTGCTGCTGTCAGTAGTAGTGGAGGTCGCTGGGGTTTTTTGAGAGTTCTGGATGAGTACATAGGATTGAATGGGACTGAGGGTTATAGATAGGCCTGGTAGGTAGGGATATGATTGGCGCACGTTGTGGGCCGAAGGGCCTATTTGTGCTGTAATGTTCTATGTTCCATGTTCCACACAGTGTTAGTCAAGGTCAGAATTGAACCTGGGTCCATGATGCTATGAGCACTGCGCTCACTTAGCTGACTGTAGGATTTAAGGAATTAAGCTTTCATTTCACACCTTTCACTGGGTCTCGTACAAGAGTAATTGAGAATCAAATGACACTGTCCAGTGCAATTAGAACTTTTGCTGATTTTGACATTACCAGGATCCTGTTCCCTACTTGGATAATACATGTTATTTTGCAAATAACACATTACAACAATGCTCACTATTGTCCAGGGTCTCAGGTACTATTCTTGTTCCAAAGTGGACAGTATTAATAAACTGTTTCTGTACCATATTCATTTCATGGGAAGACTTCCATTTCACTAAGAAAACAGCTGCTCTTCCCAAACTGGGTTCATTGCACTGATTACTTTGGAGACTACAGTGAAACTGGAATGTGTCTGTACAAGAATTAAATGTGCAAAATTGCCTAAAGTCAACTCAACTGACTTCAGAATTTTCCAATGTTGGGAGACTGTCCAGTCTCAGACCTCCATCTTGGAGAAATGTCAATTAACATATCTACTTTCATTACCTGCAAAGGCCAACAGCAAATGGGCACCAGAAGTTACAGAAAATGCACCACTATAAGCGTCACCCAAAGATGGGATCTTCAGAACAACGGAAGAAGATAGTCACCTTGCAAAAGCTTAGGATGCTTATTGTGAACCAGGTTTGTAAGGTCCCCACCATCATCCAAAATCATGTTGAGGGGTTTGCCATCACGGAAGTACAGTGTCTGCTCAATACACCAGATGTATTCTTCATCTGTCTCCCCCTTCCAAGCATACACTGCAAATAAAACACAATCTTAAATGAAGCAATAAGTACAAACAGCGCACATCAATGCACTCATCAAAAACAGGAAGAAAAAGAGGGAAAACGATTATTATCTGAATGGTGGCAGTTTAGGAAATAGGGAAGTGCAATGTGACCTGGGTGACATGGTAGAAGATTTGCATGTGAATATGAAGGTTGGCATGTGAATATAGCAAGTGGTGACAAAAGCTAATGGCATGCTGACCTTAATAACAAGGTGAGTAAAAATGTTTTGCTACAGTTATACAGGGCCTTGGTAAGGCCACATCTTGAGTATTGTGTGGTGTTTTGGTTTCTAGCCTGAGAAAGGACATTCTTACTGCTGAGGAAGTCCAGTGAAGATTCACCAGACTGATTCCTGGACTGGCAGGAGTGATATATGAGGAGAGGCTGGATCGACTAGATTTGTATTCACTGGAATTTAGAAGAATGAGAGGGATCTCAGAAACATAATCCTGATGGGACTGAATAGCCTAGAAGCTGGAAGAATTTCCCAATGTTGGAAAAGTCCAGAACTAAGGGTCACAGTCTAAGAAGAAGTAACTAAGATAAGGAAGAACTTCTTCACTCAGTTGTAAACCTGTGAAATTCTCGACCACAGAAAGCTGTTGTGGCCAGTTTGTTAGATAAGTTCAAGAGGGAGCTGGAATGTGGCTAAAGGGATCAAGGGGTATGGAGATAGAGCAGGAGTGGAATACTGAAATTGCATGATCAACTACGATCACATTGAACGGTAGTACAAGCTCGAAGGGCTGAATGACCTCATCTTGTAGCCATTTTCTACATTTGTACCATTACTTTCCCCTTCATCTGTTCCACTTCAAAAAGATTGCAATCACCATTCTACACACAGCAGCTCAACAGATCAACAGATGTAGTATAACGCAGGAGTCACATGTAAGCTAGATCAGATAAGGATTGCAGATTTCCTTCTGTAAAGGACATTAGCGAACCAGATGGATTTTTAATCTACAACAACTTTGTCATCATCAGACTTTTAATTCCAGATTTATTAAATCCAAATTTCACTATCTGCCATGGTGAGATTTGAACCTGGATATCTGGATCTTGCCCCAGGTCACTGCATTACTAGTCCAGAGACATCGCCACTATGCTTTCCCTAAATAATGTTTTTACTGAAAATTTTCAGCTTTATATGCACCAATTGTTCTAATGGTGGGCTTTTCTCACCTAAAATGAGGACACAAGGCCATATCAACCCTTGCACATCTATCCATCCACCCACCAACCAGCTGTGGCATTACTCATCTTTGCTATAACTAAAGCAAAAGTATTGCTAAAGAATGTATTCCTGTATAAAAACAGGATTATTGCACATAAAAAACAACATTGTACAATCTTTAAGACATAACTTGGAGCACTCCCAATAGGAAAAAAGAGAGGACCCTGACCAAAGAACTTACATCTCTGCCCCTTTCCATCACTGGAGTACACTGGTAACAGTGCCACTGGGAAAGTTATAAAAGACACCGGCAAAGGAAAAAAAGAATCCCAAGTCTCTGTACTCAATACATGATCGTATTAGGATCAAAGACAACATCAGATAATCAGAAGTAAAACGAGGGAACAAGTTCAAAATTAACAAAATGCAGATTATAAACCATCTACGGAGTTAATAAAGGCCAAAATCTGTTAGTAAAATGGGAGGGGAGGTGGCATGGGCAAAGTGGTTAGCACTGCTGCCTCACATGCCAGGGACCCAGGTTCAATTCCAACCTTGGGTGACTGTCTATGGAGTTTACACATATATGCATGGGTCTTCTCCAGTTCTTTTTCTCAAAAACGTGTGGGTTAGATGGATCGATCATGCTAAATTGCCTCTTAGTGTCAGGATTAGCAGGGCAAATTTATGGGGTTACAGATTCTTATCAGTGTAGGCTCAATGGGCCGAATGGTCTCCTTCTTATCGTAGAAGTTCTCTGATTCTATGAAGGAAATACTCATCGACTTCAGGAATATAATGGAGGATGTGCCTCTGTTTACATCCAACAGGGACAGAATGGAGATGATTGAAAACTTCAAAGTTTTCATGTATCCAGATCAACCTGTCCAGGTCCCTCCATGCCGACACTGTAGTTAAGAAAGCCCACCAACGCCTCTACTTCACAAGAGGCTAAGGAAATTGTTATGCTTGCTGTGATTCTCACCGGCTTTTACAGAAATACTACAGAAAGTTTCTTTCCTGGCTGTATCACAGCTTGGTATGTCTCCTGTCCAAGACTGCAAGAAACTACAGAGAGTCATGAACAAAGTCCATTCCATCACACAAACCAGCCATCCACTGACTCTGTTGAACCTTCCCACTGACTCAGAACACAGCCAGCATAATCAACCCTAGATATACCCTCTTCCACCTTGTTCCATCAGGAAAACAACAAAAGTCTGAAGCCATATATCAACTGACTCAAGAACAGCAGTTTCCCTGCTGTCATCAGACTTTTGAATGGACCAACCTCACACTAAGTTAAACTTTCTCTACATCGAGACATAACCAGAACACTGCATTACAGCCAATTCGTACCTCATACCATCATAGTTACCTCTGAGATTCAAGGCCCTGGTCTCAGAATCGTTATATGCCTTGACAAAGAATTTTACTATATTATGGTCGTGCATCCCCAAGGGTTCTTTCAACCAGATTGCCAACTAATCCCTTCCTTTCATATGTGGGGCATGGATGTCGCTGGCTGGCCAGCATTTATCGTCCTTGAGAGGGTGGTAATGAGCTGTCTTCTTGAATCACTGCAGTTCATGTTTTGTGGGTTGACCCACATATCATTAAGCAGGCAATTCTAGGATTTTGACCCAGCAACTGCTAAGAATTGCAATACATTTCCAAGTCAGCCTGGAGGGGAACTTGCAGGTGGTGGTATTCCCATTTATTTGCCGCCCTTGTTTTTCTGGATGGAAGTGGTTGTGGGTTTGAAGGTGCTGTCTCAGGATCTTTGGTGAATTGTTCCAGTGATCTTATAGATAGTACACACTGCTTGTACTGAGCATCAATGGTGGAGGGATTGAATATTCATAGATGTGGCGCCAGTCAAGTGGGCTGCATTATTCTGGATGGTGTCAAGCTTCTTATACAATATCCAATTCAAGAAGACCTGTTCCCTTGTTGATTCAATGTATTGCTCCAGAAAGCCATCCTACAGAACATAGAACATTACAGCGCAGAACAGACCCTTCGGCCTTCGATGTTGCGCCGACCAATTAAGAAAAAGCAATGACCCTCTCACCTAAACCATTCCCTTTTCATCCATAAACTTATCTACTAACCTCTTAAATGCCCCCAGACTTGGCGCATCTACAACTGCAGCAGGCAGGGCATTCCATACCCTTACCACCCTCTGGGTAAAGATTTTTTTTTCCAGAATTCCAGCAGCATAATGTAGGAGATGCTCAGAGACAGTGCAGTATAATGGAGATTGACACACATTAACAGTATTAGTCTGAGACTTCTGTTAATGCTGCAGTGAAAACAAACTCGGTTTGCACTCCAGAAATTCCTCCTCTATTGTACTGACTAATTTGATTCTCAAACTATATACAGATTAAAGTCGTTCAATCACAAATGCTTTTAACACTGCATCTGATTTTCTGTTTAATGATATTTCCAAAATTACCACTATAGTTGGTGATTTGTAAAACATCCCCACAAATGTATTTTTGCTCTTTGGTGCCTTCTACATTTTAATCATAAAAGCGGTTATCCGTATGGTGCCAACTGTTTGTTCCCCATTATACATTTTCCTGTTTGATTACAAGGAACCTACATTTGTCTTCACCTATTCTTTTCTCTTCACATATCGAGAGAAACTTCTACCTCAAGCTTATTCTTGTACTCTATTTTCCTCATCTTAATCAATCACCTGGTATTCCTTCGCTGAATTCAAAACTGCTCCTAATCCTCAGGTCTACTGTTTCTTCCAGCCAATGTGATGCTTCTTCCTTGAATTCAATACTATATCTAATATTATCACTGTCTCTACCTCAAGGTCAGCGGAGGGAATGTATGTGTGGAGCCAGATGAGGTAAGGTCTGTAATAAGTACTTTGCATCAATATTCAGAAAGGAGAAGGATATGGTTGATTGAGAGTGTAGAAAAGAGAATGTAACATTCTAGGATATGTTGAGATAAAAACAGAGGCGGCAGTGGAAGTTTTGAAAAACATTAAGGTGGATAAGTCCCCAAGAACAGATAGCATGTCGCCCAGAATACTGACAGGGCAGAGGGATGAAACTGCTGAGGCCTTGGCCAAAATCTTTATATCCTCTTTAGTCATGGGCAAGGTACCAAAGGATTGGAGAGTAGCTAACGTTGTTTTTCTGTTTAAGAGGGGCACAACAGACAATCCAGGAAATTACAAGGTTATGAGCCTTACATCAGTGATGGGGATATTATTGGAGAAGATTCTTAGGGACAGGATGTACTCACATCTGGAAAAGAATAGGTTTATTAGCAAAAGGCAGCATGGTTTTGTGAAGACGAGGTCACATCTCTCAAACTTGATCGAGTTTTGAGGAACTGACAAGAAAGTTGATCAGGGCAGGGCAGTGGATGTTGTATACATGGACTTGAGTAAGGCCTTCAATAAGATTGCTCATGGCAGGATGATATAGAATGTGAAGTCATATGGGATCAGAGGTGAGCTGGTAAGGCAAAATTGGCTTGGGCATAGAAAGCAGCGAGTAGCAGTTGAAGGATACTTTTCTAACTGGAGATCTGTGATAAGCGGTGTTCCATAAGGATCAGTGCTGGGGGCCTCTTATTTATAATATATAGAATTGATTTGAAAGAAAAAGTAGATGGTCTGATTTAGAAATCTGTAAATTTATAGACAAAAATTGGAGGAGTAGTGGATAACAAGGAGAATTGTCAGATGATACAGCAGAATATAAATTCGCTGGAGACCTGGGCTGAAAGATGGCAGATGGAATTTAACAAGGACAAATGTGAGGTGATGCAATTTGGAATGTCTACTGCAAAAGAAAAATATAGTAAATGGTAGAGCCTTAGAAATATTAGCATACAAAGGGATTTAGATGTGCAGGTCCACAGTTCTCTGAAAGCAGCAACTCAGGTGGACAAGATGGGCAAGGCGGCATATGGCATGCTGGCCCTCATTGATCAGCACAATAAGAAGTCTCATAACACCAGACTATAGTCCAACAGGTTTATTTGGTAGTATATTGGATTTGGTACTGGGTAATAGCCAGACCAGGTGTTAGACTTGGAGGTGGGTGAGCACTTCGGTGATAGTGACCACAATTCGGTTACGTTTAGCTTAGTGATGAAAAGGGATAGGCACATAACAAATAACAGTAGTTATAGCTTGGGGGAAAGGTAATTATGAGGCTATTAGGAGAGATTTAGGATGCATAGGGTGGAGCAGGAAATTGCAGGGGCTGGGGACATCTGAAATGTGGAGCATATTTAAGGAACAGCTTCTGCATGTCCTTAATGAATATGTACCTGCCAGGGAGGGAGGAAGTGGTCGAGTGAGGGAACCATGGTGTACTAGGGAAGTTGAATCTCTGGTGAAGAGGAAGAAGGAGACTTATATAATGATGAGATGTGAAGGCTCAGTTAGGGCACTGGAGAGCTATAAATTAGCCAGGAAGGAGCTAAAGAGGGAGTTGAGAAGAGCTAGAAGAGGACACGAGAAGACTTTGGCGGATAGGATTAAGGAGAATCCTAAAGCTTTTTACAGTATATAAATAATAAAAGATTGGTTAGGGCAAGATTAGGGCCAGGCAGAGATAGCAGGGGGAAGTTGTGCGTGGAGCCTGAGGAGATAGGAGAGACACTGAATGAGTATTTTTCGTCAGTATTCACGCAGGAGAAAGACAATGTTGTCGGGGAGAGTACTGCGATACCAGGTTGTAGACTGGGCAGGACTGAGGTTCATAAGGAGGAGGTGTTAGCGAATCTTGAGGGTATGAAAATTGATAAGTCCCCTGGGCCAGATGGAATTTATCCTAGGATTCTCTGGGAGGCTAGAGAGGAAATTGCAGAGCCTTTGGCTTTGATCTTCATGTTGTCGTTGGCTACAGGTATAGTGCCGGAAGACTGGAGGATGGCAAATGTTGTCCCTTTGTTCAAAAAGGGGAGTAGGGACCATCCTGGAAATTATAGACTGGTGAGCCTGACTTCTGTTGTGGGCAAAGTCTTGGAAAGAATTGTAAGGGATAGGATTTATAAGCATCTAGAGAGGAATAAATTGATTAGGGATAGTCAGCACGGTTTTGTGAAGGGTAGGTCGTGCCTCACAAACCTTAGTTTTTTGAGGAGGTGACCAAAGAGGTAGATAAGGGTAAGGCAGTTGATGTAGTGTATATGGATTTTAGCAAAGTGTTTGATAAGGTTCCCCATGGTAGGCTACTGCAGAAAGTGCAGATGCATGGGATTGAAGGTGATTTAGCAGTTTGGATTAAGAATTGGCTAGCTGATAGAAGACAGAGGATGGTGGTTGATGGGAAATATTCAACCTGGAGTGCAGTTACAAGTGGTGTACCTCAAGGATCTGTTTTAGGGCCACTGCTGTTTGTCATTTTTATAAATGACCTAGATGAAGGTGTAGAGGGTTGGATTAGTAAATTTGCTGACGATACCAAAGTGGGGGGAGTTGTAGACAGCGAGGATGGATGTTACAGTTTGCAGAGGGACATAGATAGGTTGCAGAGCTGGGCCGTGAGGTGGCAAATGGCATTCAATACGGATAAGTGTGAGGTGATTCACTTTGGTAGGAATAACAGGCATGTGAAATATAGGGCTAATGGAAGGACCCTTAATAGTGTTGTCGAGCAGAGGGATCTTGGGGTACAAGTAAATAGCTCTTTGAAAGTTGGCACCCAGGTTGATAAAGTTGTTAAGAAGGCGTACGGTGTGTTAGCTTTTATTGGTAGAGGGATTGAATTTAGGAGCTGTGAGGTTATGTTACAACTGTACAAAACTGGTGCGGCCGCACTTGGAGTATTGTGTACAGTTCTGGTCGCCGCATTATAAGAAAGATGTGGAAGCATTGGAAAGGGTGCAGAGGAGGTTTACCAGGATGTTGCCTGGTATGGTGGGACGGCCTTATGAGGAAAGGCTGAGGGACCTGAGGTTATTTTCATTAGAGAGAAGAAGGTTACGCGGTGACCTAATTGAGGCGTATAAGATGATCAAGGGATTGGATAGGGGGGATAGTGAGAGCCTTTTTCCTCGGATGGTGATGACCAACACGAGGGGACATAACTTTAAATTAAGAGGTGGGAGTTATAGGACGGATGTCAGAGGCAGGTTCTTTACACAGAGGGTGGTGAGGGCGTGGAATGCCCTGCCTGCAGCAGTTGTGGACTCGCCTACTTTGGGGGCATTCAAATGGTCGGTGGATAGGCATATGGATCATATTGGAATAGTTTAGGTTAGAGGGTCCATTGGCCGGCGCAACATCGAAGGCCGAAGGGCCTATACTGCGCTGTAATGTTCTATGTTCTAAAAGCCACCACCTTTTAGGCCTCTGATCCTTTGTCAGGTGAATGGAGTGGAGAGGGGACGTAAGTGGGATGTAAAACTTGTTTGTGATCAGAACTCTCCGCTCACCTGACAAAGGATCAGAGGCCCGAAAAATAGTTTGATAGGTTTTACTATCAAATAAACCTATTGGACTTTAACCTGGTGTTGAGACTTCTTACTGTGTTTACCCTAGTCCAACACTGGTATCTCCACATTCTCACTGGTCAGAGCATTGAGCTTACGGATTGAAAAATCATATTGCAACTGTATAAGACTTTGGTTAGGCTGTATTTGGAGTGTTGTGTACTATTCTGGTCGCCACACTAGCAGAAGCATGTTGATTCATTGGAAAGGGTGTAGAAGAGATTCACCTAGATGTTGGCCTGGATTGAAGGATATGGACTATGAAGAAAGGCAAAACAAACTTGAATTGTTTTCATCGGAGCATCAGAAGATGAGGGGCGATCTGATGGAGGTTTGCAAGATCATAACAGGCTTGGTTGAGTGAATAGTCAGAGTCTTTTTCCCAGGGTCAAAGGGTCAATTACCTAGGATTTGGGTTGATAGAGTGAGAAGTTTGAATGTTAGAGCTATGTTTTTCAGACAGAGGGGCTGAATGCCTCAAATGTGCTGCCAGAGTGGTGGTGGAAGCAGATTCTATAACAATGTTCACGAAGCATCTGGATAGATGTATGAATAGGCAGGGAATAGAGGGATATGGACCATGTGGAGGCAAGAAAATATTTGACTGAAGAGGCATCTACGTCAGCACAAACCTGGGGCCAAAAAGCCTGTGCTGTAGTGTTTCATATTTTTCTTGTAAGCCATGATTTGGCCATCTTTCCAATTTTTTTGCATAGAGTAATGAACATTTCTTGTGGTTCACTCCCACACTTCGAATGTTTACCATTGCCGATCTGCTGTCATCCCTGCATGTAACGTTTCCCAATCTGTTATAGCCAATTCATACTTATACCATTATAGCCTCCTTTATGGAATCTCAGGACCTTAGACCCAGAATCAACTACATCACTTCCCATCTTGAAGAAAAGATGGCTTCAGTGGTTGGTAAGCTGATGGAGAGACTTCTGAGGGATAAGATTTATGAACATTTGGAGAAGTTTAGACTGATCAGAAATAGTCAGCATGGTTTTGTCAAGGGCAGGTCATGCCTTACGAGCCTAGTTGAGTTCTTCGAAAATGTGACTGAACACTCGTGATGTAGTGTTATCTACAATGAGCGTATGGTGTACTGGCCTTCATTAATCAAGGAAAAGAGTTTAGGAGTTAGGAGGTAATGATGCAGCTCTATAAGACTCTTGTCAGATCCCACTTGGAGTATTGTGCGCAGTTCTGGTCGCCTCATTATAGGAAGGACGTAGAGGCTATTGAGAGAGTGCAGAGGAGATTTACAAGGATGCTGCCTGGATTGGGAGGCAGGCCTTATGAAGATAGCTGGGACCCTTCTCACTGGAGATACGTAGGTTGAGAGGTGACCTGATAGAGGTTTATAAAACGTTGAGGGGAATAGATAGGGTGGACTCTCAGAGACCATTTCCCCGAGCTGAAATGGTCACTACAAGAGGACACAGATTTAAGGTGCAGGGAAGTAAATACAAAGGAGATGTCAGGGGTAGGTTTTTCACTCAGAGGGTGGTGAGTGAATGGAACCAACTGCCATTGGAGGTTGTTGAGGCAAACTCACTTGGGTCTTTTAAAAGACTTCTGGATGAGTATATGGAAACGAATGGGATAGGGGGTTATAGATAGGTCTGTGGATTGGTAGATGTGATCGGTGCAACTCGTGGGCCAAAGGCCTGTTTGTACTGTATTGTTCTATGTTCTATGTAATCCGGAAGAAATGGCAGAGGTGCTTAACGAGTACTTTGCCTCGGTATTCACGGTGGAAAGTGAACTGGGAGGTTGTACTGCAGGTTTGAGACAAATGGAAAAGATTGAGTATGTGGATGTTAGGAAAGAGGATGTGTTAGACCTGTTAAATTCTAATCAAGATAGACAAGTCGCCGGGACCGGATGGGATCGTGGGTAGAGGTGGGAACATCAGGGTGGCGGTGTAGGCACGTTGGGCCGAAGGCCCTGTTTCCCGTGCTGTTTCGTTCTTTGTTGGGATGTACCCCAGGTTATTGTGGGAATGAGGGAAATGGTTGCAGAGCCCCTGGCAATGATATTTGCATCGTCCATGGAAACGGGAGGGGTTCCGGAGGATTGCGGATGTGGTTCCTATCTTTAAGGAAGGGAACAAGGATCGTCCAGGAAATTACCGACCGGTGAGTGTGACTTCAGTGGTTGGTAAGCTGATGGAGAGACTTCTGAGGGATAAAATTTATGAACATTTGGAAAAGTTTAGACTGATCAGAAATAGTCAGCATGGTTTTGTCAAGGGCAGGTCGTGCCTTACGAGCCTAGTTGAGTTCTTCGAAAATGTGACTGAACACTGACAAAGAAAGAGCGGTGGACGTAGTGAACGTGGACTTTAGCAAGGCGTTTGATAAGGTCCCACATGCAAGGCTTCTGGAGAAGGTGAGAGGGCATGGGATCCAAGGGGCTTTGGCCTCGTGGATCCAGAAGTGGCTTGCCGGCAGAAGGGAGAGAGTGGTTGTGGATGGGTCTTGTTCTGCATGGAGGTCGGTCACCAGTGGAGTGCCCCAGGGACCCCAAGGTTGGTGGTGTTGTGGATGGTCTGGAGGGATGTCAAAAATTGCAGCGGGACATAGACAGATTGCAAGACTGGGCGGAGAAGTGGCAGATGGGCTTCAACGTGGATAAACGTGTAGTGGTCCATTTTGGCAGGAATAATGGGACGAAGGAGTACAATATAAGGGGTAGGAGTTACAATATAAGGGGCAGCTTGGACCAGTACCTGGAACTTCGATGTTGTGGCCATTTCAGAGACTTGGGTAGAGCAGGGACAGGAATGGATGTTGCAGGTTCCGGGGTACAAATGCTTTAGTCGGAGTAGAGAAGGAGGTAGAAGGGGGGGAGGAGTGGCATTATTGGTCAAAGACTGTATCACGGTGATAGAAAGGAAGTTTGATGAGGACTTGTCTGTTGAGGTAGTATGGGCTGAGATTAGAAACAGGAGAGGAGAGGTCACCCTGTTGGGAGTCTTTTACAGACCTCCTAATAGTTCTAGAGAGGTTGAGGAAAGGATTGCGAAGTCAATTCTGATTAGGAGTGAAAGTAGTAGGGTAATTGTGATGGGGGACTTTAACTTTGCTAATATTGATTGGAATAGCTATAGCTCTAGCTCGTTAGAGGGGTCAGTTTTCGTACAGAGTGTGCAGGAAGGTTTTTTGACGCAGTATGTAGATAGGCCAACTAG
This sequence comes from Sphyrna mokarran, assembly GCA_024679065.1. Taxonomy (NCBI): domain Eukaryota; kingdom Metazoa; phylum Chordata; class Chondrichthyes; order Carcharhiniformes; family Carcharhinidae; genus Sphyrna; species Sphyrna mokarran. The sequence goes on from JAGIQG010000016.1 coordinate 74,847,304, forward strand.
AGGTGAGGCTACATTGGATTTGGTGCTGGGCAATGAGCCAGACCAGGTGTTAGGCTTGGAAGTTAGTGAACATTTGGGTGATAGTGACCACAATTCGGTTACGTTCACCTTAGTGATGGACAGGGATAGGCATGAAGCTGGGGGCAGTAGTTATAGCTGGGGAAGGGTAATTATGAGGCCATCAGGAGAGAATTAGGGTGCATAGATTGGACTAGGAAACTACAGGGACTGGGAATATCTGGAATGTGGTGCTTATTCAAGGAGCAGCTGCTGTGAGTCCTTGATAAGTATGTCCCTGTCAGGCAGGGAGGAAATGGTCGAGTAAGAGAGCCTTGGTGTACGAAAAAAAGTTGATTTGCTGGTTAAGAAGAAAAAGGAGGCTTATGTCAGGATGAGGCTTGAAGGCTCAGTTGGTGCAATGGATAGCTATAGATTAGCCAGGAAGGAGCTAAAAAGTGAATTGAGGAGAGCTAAGAGGGGACACGAGAAGATGTTGGCTGATAGTATTAAGGAGAATCCTAAAGCTTTCTTTCGATATGTTAAGAATAGAAGATTGGTTAGGGCAAGATTAGGGCCAGTCATAGACAGCAGTGGGAAGTTGTGTGTGGAGCCTGAGAGATTGGTGAGGCACTGAATAAATATTTCTCTTCGGTATTCACGCAGAGTGCTGGAAATGTAGCTATGGAGAACACTGAGGTACAGGGTTGCAAATTGGGAAGTATTGTAGTAGATAGGGAGGACGTGCTAGAAATTCTCGAGGGTTTGAAGTTGGATAAGTCCCCTGGGCCGGACGGGATTTACCCTAGGATTCTCTGGGAGGCAAGAGAGGAGATTGCCGAGCCTCTGGCTCTGATCTTCAGGTCCTCGTTGGTTACGGGTGTGGTTCCGGAGGACTGGAGGATAGCGAATGTGGTCCCATTGTTTAAGAAGGGGAAGAGAGACCTTCCTGGGAATTATAGGCCAGTGAGTCTTACTTCTGGTGTGGGCAAGGTATTGGAGAGAATTATTAGGGATAGGATTTATAGTTATTTAGAGAGAAATGAATTGATTGGGGATAGTCAGCATGGTTTCGTGAAGGGTAGGTCATGCCTTACTAACCTCATTGAGTTTTTGAGAAAGTGACCAGAGAGGTGGATGGGGGTAAGGCGGTTGATGTAGTATATATGGACTTTAGTAAGGCTTTTGATAAGGTGCCCATGGAAGACTTCTACAGAAAATGCAGATGTGTGGAATAGAGGGTGATTTAGCTAATTGGATTAGGAATTGGCTGGCAGATAGAAGACAGAGGGTGGTGGTTGATGGGAGATATTCATCGTGGAGTTAGGTGACAAGTGGTGTACCTCAGGGGTCTGTTTTGGGGCCCCTGCTGTTTGTAATTTTTATAAATGATCTGGATGAGGGTATTGAAGGATGGATTAGTAAATTTGCAGATGACACTAAAGTCGTGGAGTGGTAGATAGTGAAGAGGGGTGTTATAGTTTGCAGAGAGACTTGGACAAGTTGCAGAGCTGGGCCGAGAGGTGGCAAAGGGAGTTTAATGTGGAAAAGTGTGAGGTAATGCACTTTGGCAGGAACAATAAATGTGTAGAGTATAGGGCTAATGGTAGGGCTCTTAATATGTTGAGGAACAGAAGGATCTTGGTGTATGTGTCAATAGATCCCTGAAAGTAGGCAGTCAAGTGGATAAAGTTGTTAAGAAGGCATATGGAGTCTTAGCTTTTATTGGTATGGGGATTGAATTTAGGAGCCGCAGCATCATGTTGCAACTGTACAAAACTCTAGTGCGGCCGCACTTGAGTATTGTGTGCAGTTCTGGTCGCCACATTATAAGAAAGATGTGGAGGCATTGGAGAGGGTACAGAGGAGGTTTACCAGGATGTTGCCTGGTATGGATGGCAGGTCCTATGAAGAGAGGTTGAAGGATTTGAGGTTGTTTTCGTTAGAAAGGAGGCGGCTAAGAGGGGATCTTATTGAAGCATATATGATTAGAGGTTTAGATAGGGTGGACAGTGATAGCCTTTTTCCTAGGATGGAGAAAGCTAGCACTAGGGGACACAGCTTTAAATTAAGGGGTATGAGTTATAGGACGGATATCAGAGGTAGGTTCTTTACTCAAAAAGTGATTAGGGAGTGGAATGCCCTGCCTGCAGCTGTTGTAGATGCGCCAAGTTTGGTGGCGTTTAAGAGGTTAATTGATAAGTATATGGAAGAGAAGGGACTGGTTTAGTTTGGAGGGGCATTGCTTTTTATTTTGGTCGGCACAACATCGAAGGCCGAAGGGCCTGTTCTGTGCTGTAATGTTCTATGTTCTATGAGTCTTAGCTGTGTTGCAGAGGAGAAAGATCTCGGGGTCCAGGTACATAGGATCTTAAATTGGCCTCGCAGGTGGAGGAAGTGGTCAAGAAGGCGTATGGTGTACTGGCCTTCATTAATCAAGGAACTGAGTTTAGGAGTTAGGAGGTAATGATGCAGCTCCATAAGATCCTTGTCAGACCCCACTTGGAGTATTGTGCGTAGTTCTGGTCACCTCACTATAGGAAGGATGTAGAGGCTATTGAGAGAGTGCAGAGGAGATTTACAAGAATGCTGCCTGGATTGGGAGGCAGGCCTTATGAAGATAGGTTGAGGGAGCTGGGACTGACTGGAGAGACGTAGGTTGAGATGCGACCTGATAGAGGTTTATAAAATGTTGAGAGGAATAGATAGGGTGGATTCTCAGAGACTATTTCCCCAAGCTGAGATGGTCACTACGAGAGGACACAGATTTAAGATGTAGGGAAGCAAATACAGAGGGGATGTTAGGGGTAAGTTTTTCACTCAGGGTGGTGAGTGAATGGAATCGGCTGCCGTTGGAGGTGGTAGAGGCAAACTGGCTGGGGTCTTTTAAAAGACTTCTGGATGAGTATATGGAAACAAATGGGATAGGGGGTTGTAGATAGGTCTGTGGATTGGTAAATATAGATGTGATCGGCACAACTTGTGGGCCGAAGGGCCTGTTTGTGCTGTAGTGTTCTATGTTAAATCACACGAGTTGAGTGTGCAGGTCATTTACCTTGATCCCAAAAGATTCAGTCCATGATTTCTGTTACTTCTACATGAACTCCTACATCACCAGATGCAATATGCCAACTCCTCATTAGGAGTCATTAATACCAAAATCTACAAGATCCTATCACCCAAGTTGTACCATAAATATTTTTAAAGAAAGTTATTAGACTCCCAAGATGCGGTGTTTAATTATTAAAGTAAATAACTAATGGTTTCTAGTTTCCTTAAATGTAAAAAACATTAATAACTGGAGAGACTGAAAGAACATGTTTGAAAAGGGATGTTGTGTTCTTATATAATTCATAAAAATAGACAACTGATTGCTACGAGAAGGTAATCAGTGCGTCACATGTACTTTCGCACTGCACTCGGGTTCTGAGCAATATATCAGTTTACCAGCCGCATGGATACAGACAAGAAAGCTTAAGCTTTGTTTTATTCATTCGTTGGCATCACTGGCTGGCCAGCATTTATTATCCCTAGTTGCCTGAGGGCAGTGAGAGTCACTGAATGGTCTCCTTTTGTGTTTCCACTCATTGTGGCTACATGTGCTAAACACTAATGGAATTGAGAACACAGAACAGTATAGTACAGTACAGGCTCTTCAACCCTCAATATTGTGCTGAACTGTGTGAACCCAAGATCAAGCTACCCCACTCTCCATCATTCTGGTGTGCTCCATGTACCTATCAATAACCACTTGAAAGTTTCCAAGTATTTGACTCCACTATCACAACAGGCAGTCTATTCCACACCACAACCACTCAGTGAATATACCTTGGACATCCCTCCTATATCTCCCACCACGAACCCTAAAGTTATATCCCCTAGTAACAGCTACATCCATGTGAGGAAATAGTCTCTGCACATCCACTATCCATCTATCCCCCTCATCATCTTATAAAGCTCTTAAAGTCGCCTCTCATCCTCCTCTGTTCTAAAGCCAAATGCCCCAGCTCCCTCTCCTTAGTGAGCACTGAAGAAAAGTATTCATTCAATGCCTCTCCTGCTCTTTTCATTCCATGCACAAGTTCCTGCTATTATCCTTGACTGACCCAAACTTTACCTTGGCCATTCTTTTCTTTCTACACAAGAGAGAAAAGTCTTGAAGATTTCCTTCATCTGACCTGCCAAAGACTTCTCATGCCCTTTTTTAAAACTCATTTCTAGTTATCATCTCAAGCAATCCAACTGCAACTTATTTTTTCCTCCTTAAAAAAACTTTACTGTTAACTTGGTCAGCATTATCTGGACTGCTTCTTTCATTAGGGTAAAGTAAAAGACAAAGTTTGAGCATACTGGATAATTTTTCAAGTTTAAAGCAAGGATGACACTAGTGAAGTCCTAGTCACAACAGTGTCTTACATTCTCCAACAGTACTATATGTGAAAGTTTGTGCATAGCCTTGGATACATGAATGTCTCATACTGACCAGGAACTCCAGATTTGGCAATCGCTGCAGCTGCGTGATCCTGAGTAGAAAAAATATTGCAGCTGGACCACTGGACCTGAAATGACATTAAAGCCATGGTTACAGTGGCTATCTGGACTCCAACCCACATTAGAAAATAACACATGACAAAAGGAGGAAGGAAACAACTACAATTGATCATCCATTCTCTGAAGCAGGATTCCAGTGTGTTCAAATGAATGTTTTAAAGTGAGAATCTTTTCCATTCCCAAAACAAATATTCCCCTCAAATATTTAAAGATCTATTTAAAATTATGAAACAAAGTTGCACAATGCTTACGTATTCCAATGACAAAATTGTTTGTATGCAATTTGTCCTCAAATATTCAAGGACATATCTGGGGATATATGTGCAGGTACTATTGGAAGATGACAGGGCTGGTTAAGAATGTGTTAAATGATGTACATGGGATCCAGACAAAAGCCAGGAAATTGTGATGAACCACTGTGACAGTGGCTAAGTCTCAAGTGGAGTATTGTGTCCAATTCTCAAGTTGCCAAAACACTAATACTGCAGCAAGTATTGCAAGGATAGTTATGGAGATCCAAGAACAGAAATAAGAGCATATGGACTATATAATCCATCATGCGTGCTCCAACATGATCAAGGCTGACCTTGGGTTTCAACTCCATCTTCCCACCCACTCCACATGTCCTTCTATTTCCTGAGAGATCAAATCATTGTTTATGCCAGCCTTAAATTTTATAACTGATGGGTTAGTGTTAATCCTCTGGAACAGAATTCCAAAGATCCAATATCCTTTGAGTGAAATAATTTATTTTTTTTATCCAAAATGATCGTTTTTTTTGTGTTTTAAATTCCTTTACTAGTAAAAATAATGTGTCTACTCTGGAAAAACCCCTTCAGAATTTTGTACACTTAAAATCCAATCTTCTCTCATTCTGCCGAATTCCAAGACTTAGAATGAGAACTTCAGCTGCGGGAATAATTTGGAGAAGCTGCTCTCCTTAGAGAAGACATGGTCGAAAGAAAATTTGGTATTCAAAGTTAAAGGTTGTCTGGATAGAAGTAACTAGGAAGTAAAGAAATAGTTCCCATTTCCAGTCAAGAGAAACAATAATCAGAAAACCACAGGCCAGTTTAATATGCCAATGGGAAAATTATATAACCCATTAAGGAGGCAGGGACAGGGACATTTACCAAATCTAATATAATTAGACAGAGTCGACATGGTTTTGTGAAAGGAAACTTGTGTTTGACAAATTTATTAGGAGTTTTTGAGGATGGAACAAACAGGCTGGATAGAGGGAAATCTGTAGATGTAGTATATTTGTATTTTCCAAAAGGCAACATGTTACATAAAAAAGATTGCTGCACAAGGTAAGAGCTCATGGTGCTGCAGTAATATATTAGCATGGACAGTAATTCACTAACTAACAGTAACCAGTCAGGATAAATTGACCATTTTCAGATTTGCAACCTGTAAAAAGTGGAGTATTACAGAGATCAGTGCTGGGGCCTTAATTATTTATGAACTATATTAATGACTTGGATGAAAGGACACTGTACGTATTGCAGCCATATTTGTTGATGATACAAAAATGTAGGAAAGTAAGTTGCAAGGAGGATAGCCTGCAAAGAGATGCACACCAAGTGAATAGACATAAAATTTGGCAGGTGGAGTACAAAGGCAAATACAATGATGATCTTTATTCTGAGAGATATGAAGAATAAAAGAAGGAAAAAAGTTCTTGAACCAGCTGTACAAGGCATTGGTGAGATTCCACTGAGAATATCGTGCACAGCTTTGGATTCTTTGCTTAAGGAGGGATATACTTTGATTCATCCCTAATAGGGGCTCACCTTACCAGAAACATTGAGCAGGTTGGGCCCATACCCATTGAAATTTAAAAGAATGAGAGATGAATAGCATATACAGAAAATTTGTCACACTACAGGCTCAGACTTGACAGGCAGGAAGGGAACAGGTGACCACCAGACATAATAAGATGACTAGGGGCAGTGTCAAAGTTTAAAGTTTATTTATTAGTGTCAGAAGTAGGCTTACATTAACACTGCAATGAAGCTACTGAAAATCTCCTAGTCATCACACTCTGGTGCTTGTTCAACACGCACTGTGCTCAAAGAGCTAAGGAGCCATCTGTCTCCGAGGTTACTGAACAGAATTTTGCAGACAAGGAGTCTTCTGGCTAACTGCCAGATTCACAAATTAGAGTTGAGACTGGTGTGAAATCACATCTGTTCACATTTACTTTGGCAAAACTACCAGTGCTGATAAGAAATCAATTCTATTTTGGGAATGGAAAGAGTTGGGAAACAGCAATATGCATATATGAATAGATGAACTTGATTACCTCCCATCTTTCTTGCTAGCTATCTTCCACATTGCCCTTGTTACTTAACGTAGCATATTCAACCTCTTTGCTTCCCACACATCTTGCAAATGTTAACCCAAGATCTGTGACCATCTTTCTTGCATCTAACCAGTCACGTTTCTACTCTTCCCAAGGCACCAAAGTTACAAAAGCCAAGTTCCAAATGACAAGACATTATCTTCCCTCACTCACTTTTAGCAACTTCTTCCTAGTCTGACTCATGCAAACATCCCTGCTCCTTTCTATAGCTCTGTCAGCTTCAGCTGGTTGGATTTTGCTGTTTAGTGTAACTATGGTAACTGCAGTGACAGATCTTCTGTATCCTTGCAAAACACTCCTGGGCCTTTTCTTTGATCTTCAACTCCATCACAAAGAATGTTGACAATTTGTTATATGTTTAGAAACATTGCGGATTGTTTTCAGAGTGGAGCATGTGATTTTATGGTGACATCATTAGGATGCTTGTAGAGGCTGCTGACTTAGATTCTGTTTTGTATTCTGCGCAGAGCGGAGAACCTTTATCAATAAAACCTGTTGTGTGCTACTTTGAATCAATGTGTCTTATCTTTCAGCATAAAATACACAACCTCTAATATAATTAAGACATTAGACGACAGCAGTGGCTGTCTCCATCATCAACTCAGCTGATAAGCCAATGAAATCCTCACATCTCCAAATGATTACTCTAACAATCTCCTAGACAGCCTTTCATCCTTCATATCAGTTCATTCAAATCTCTAATTCTTATTACATCTTACACTGCAGTCTTCGTCCCTGCTTTCTTTATTCTAACTGATATCAGCTACCAAGCATCCAACCTCAGGCTTAAAATTCTCAAGTCTGTGTTTAAATACTTTCATCTCTTGCATCCTCCAGCCCTACAACCAATCCATCTCTTACTTTGCACCCTGTCACACACACACTAACATGGACACTTCCTCTGAAACTGTTTCCCTTTCACACCTAACTTCTCCCGCACGAGTGGCCCTACCACCTTCAGACTGGTTTCTCCTCAAACAGCGTGCAAGAGGTTGTTCATAGATTCTGATTCTGAAGATTTTCTAAATTGACTACAAAGGTATGTGTGCAGCACCTCATGTGCCCCTCTCTGGAATGCAAGGTGCAGTTGTTTACTCCAAGGCAATGGAGAAATTGGACAAGAGAAATCATTTGCTGCTCAGGATTTTTTGGCTATGAAGTTTATGTTGAAATTACCTCTGCCCCAAGTGCTGTCAGGGTTTCAATCAGCACAGCAGTTTGAAGAGTCATATGGAGGCAGCCTGCAATCCGGGCACCTTTCAGAGGTTTAGAATCTTTGTGCATCTTCCTCATCATCAACAAACCAGGCATTTCATTCTCTGCAATCTCGATGGCCTTCCGACCCCATTCAGCCAGACTAATGTCAGCTACAATCAGAAAAATAAGTCATACAAATTAACATGTACATAACGAGAACATCCTCGGACTAGTAATCTGGAGACTCGGTCACACCCTAGGCTGGGTTCAAATCCCATGAAGACATATTTGTGTAATTCAAATTCAATATTTAAAAGTTAGTTGTGTAACACCATTTCTTCAGAGAAGGAAATCTGTTGTTTTCTTTTGGTTTGGTCTACATGACCCCGGCCTCAAATACATCTGAAAACCAGCAAATGCTTAGTTGTAACAACCCACTATTAAAAATATAAAAGAAAAAAATTGGATAGGCTAGCTGGCATCAAGGTTAAGCACCAGAAAAGCCAACAATACACCCAGCCGTACAGACTCTGCAAAGTCCTCCATATTAAGATCATTTTGGTAGATTGAATCAGGGCAGGAGTTATTCAGTTAATGGCTGGGTGCTAGAGAGAATTACAGAACAAAGAGACTTAGGGATAGAGGTTCACAGCTCCTTGAAAGTGCAGTCACAAAGTGAAAACATGCAGCATGCTTGGTTTTATTGGTCAGAACATTGAATACAGGATTTGGGATGTCTTGTTGAAGTTGTACAAAATGTTGTTAAGGCCATACTCAGAATACTGTGTACAGTCCTGGTCACCCTATTATAGAAAGGATATTAAACTAGAAAGAGCGCAGAAAAGATTTACTAGAATGCTACCAGGACTTGATGGATTGAGTTATAAGACGCAGGATAGACAGACTTTTCTCCCTGAAGCGTACAACATTGAGGGGTGATTTTATAGAGGTCTATAAAATAACAAGGGGCATAGATCAGTAGATAGTCAAGATCTTTTCCCAAAGGTTGAGGCATCTAAAACTAAAGGGCATAGGTTTGAGGTGAGATGGGAGAGATACAAAAGCATCCAGAGGGACAATTTTTTTTTTAAACAGAGTGGTGTGTGTCTGGAACAAACTGCCAGAGCTAGTAGTAGAGGCAAATACAATTATGTCTTTTAAAACGCATTTAGACAGTTACATGGGTGAAGTTGGTATAGAGGGATATAAGCCAAACATGGACAATTGGGACTAGTTTCTTGGGTAAAAAGGCAACATGGACAAGTTGGGCCAAAGGGCTTGTATCCATGCTATTCTGAGTTGGTTTGTGCAAAAATATTTAAAAAAAAAATCAGACTTACTGCTTCACAAGAACATAAATAGAAGTAGGCCATCTAGCCCTTCAAGCCTGCCCTGCCATTCAACAAGATCGTGGCTTATTTGAAGTGGATCAGTTTCACTTTCCTGCTTTCTCCCCATAACCTTTAATTCCCTTGTCTATGAAAAACCTATCTACCTGTGACTTAAATATATTCAGCAAGATAGCCTCCACCATTTCAATGGCCAGAAAATTCCAGGAACTTACCACCTTTTGAGTGAAGAAGTTCCTCCTCAACTCCAATCTAAGCTGACAACCCCCCCCCCCCCCCCCCAATTATTTTGAGGCTGTGCCTTCTAGTTCTGCTGTCCTTTCTAAGTGGGAAGAATCTCTACCTCTACCCTCTTAATTATCTTATGTCTCTAAGATCCCCCCTCAACCTTCTAAACTCCAACAAATACAGACCAAATCTATTCAATCTCCCCTCATAGGCTAGCCTCCTCATCTCCGATACAGGTTGAGGGAGCTGGGACTGTTCTCCCTGGAGAGATGAAGATTGAGAGGCAACCTGATATAGAGGTTTACAAGATGTTGAGTGTATTAGATAGGGTGGACTCTCAGAGACTATTTCCCAGGGCTGAAATGGTCGTGACGAGAGGGCACGGATTTAAGGTGCAGGGAAGCAAGTACAGAGGGGATGCTAGGGGAAAGTTTTTCTTTCAGAGGGTGCTGAGTGAATGGAATCAGCTGCCGTCGGTGGTGGTCGAGGCGAACTCGCTGGGGTCTTTTAAAAGACTTCTGGATGAGTATATGGGATCCAATGGGATTGGGGGTTATAGATAGGTCTATGGCTGGGTAGGTTTTTGATGCGTTCGGCACAACTTGTGGGCCGAAGGGCCTGTTTGTGCTGTAGTGTTCTATGTTCTATTAGCCTAGTGAATCTTCTCTGCATTCCCTCCTAGGCCAATATATCCTTTCACAAATGCGGCAACCCAAAACTGCACGCAATACTCCAGTTGCGGCCTCATCAGCATCCTGTACAGTTGCAGCAAGACCTCCTTGCTTTTATATTCTATCCCCCTCGCTATGAAGGCCAAGATTCCATTTGCCTTCTTGATCACCTGCTGCATCTGCAGACTGGGTTTTTGCGATTCATGCACAAGGACACCCAGGTCCCTCTGCACCATAGCATGCTGCAGCTTTTCACCCTCAAAATAATAATCCCTCCTACTATTATTTCTACCAAAGGGATAACCTCATTTGCTAACATTATATTCTATCTGCCAGGTCCTCGGCCAATGTCACAGCCTATCTAGATCTCTCTGCAGACTTTCCATGCAATTTGATTTTCCACTCATCATCGCGTCATCAGCAAATTTTGTTACCCTACACTTAGCCTCCTCCTCCAGATCATCTATGTAAATGGTAAACAGTTGAGGCCCATGCACTGATCCCTGCAGCACTCCACTAGTTAGCAACTGCCAACCAGAATAGCACCCATTGATTCCAACTCTCTGCTTCCTATTCGACAACCAATCCTCTATCCATTCTAACATCTTACCCCCAACTCTGTGCATCCTAACCTTTCGCAGCAACCTTTTGTGAGGCACCTTAATGAACACCTTCTGGAAATCTAAAAACACTACATCCACCAGTTCCCCTCGGTCTACGGCAATAGCCACATCCTCATAGAAATCCAATAATTCCAATAAGATCACACTTCTTGATTCACCGGCAGGACAAAGCAGAGATGATGGCACAATGGTATATTGTCATAAGGGTGTTGCCCTGAGAGTCATCAAGAATATCTCTGGACCCAATGACGTTTGATTGCATCAGATCAAACAAATGCAAGGAAACATGACAGAACAATTAGGAGGGAAAGGATGGTGGGTAGCTTTGATAGTGAGAGATGAAATAAATACAATCGCAAGGAATTATCTTGGATTGGAATTTGCAGAATGCAAATAAGTGGAGATAAGGAGTAACAAGACAAAGACAGCACTGACGGGAGCAGTCCATAAACCCCCTAACAGTAACTATACTGTAGAATAGAGAATAAATAAGGAGCTAATACATGCAGGTAACAAAGCCAGTAGTTTAATTATGTTGACTTTAGTCTTCATGCGGATTGAAAAAACAAATTAGCACAGAAAGAATTCACAGAACATATTCAGCTTCCTTGAACAATATTTTGAGTAAGCCCACTATTCAAAAAGAGGTTGAGAAAACATGGAGCCAAACATCGTACTGGAGATTTGATTTGTTGTCACACGTATTATTATAGTGAAAAATATTATTTCTTGTGTGCTATATAAAGCATACCATGTATACAGAACGAAAGGAGAATGTGCAGAATTAGTATTATATCGTAACTAGGGTGTAGAGAAAGATCAACTTAATGCAAGGTAAATCCATTCAAAAGTCTGATGACAATAGGAGAAGGTAGAGCTCATTATCCAGATTGCACAGCACAGCAGTCCTAAGTGGACCACCTCTTACCTTTAATGCTGGTTCTGGATACCCTCATCATTGGAACATCCTTCCTGCTTCTACCTGTCTTGTCCTGCCAGAATTTTCACATATTTCTATGAGACCTCCCCACTTGAATGATCCACAACCAACGCAACAGTTCTGCAGTTCCGTCTCATCCAGTCATGAATGGCAGTGGATAATTAAACAATTCATTAGAGGCGCCACAAATTTTCCCATAATATCAAAAGACAAGGATGAAATACTTGCAAGCTTCTTCAGCCAGATATGCTGAGTGAATGACATCGCAATTCCCAGCATGTCAGTCTTCAGTAAATCTGACTCATTACATGACATCAAAGAATGGATGAAATTAATGCATACTGCAAAGCTTTGGACCCTAACAATAATCTTATGGCATTGCTGAAGACTCACGCTTCAGAACTAACCAAGCTCTTGAACAAAATTTACAAAAGAGCTACACCAATATGTCACCAGCAAGCAGAAAATGCATGCTGCAACCTAATTCAATAGAGGCACCAAGATTTCTTGCATCTAGTGCTGGGTAGACTGGTGTTAACAGGACAAGGCAGAGGAAGTAACATTGCATTCCAGTATCTTGGTGAGAAACGGGAGACAAATTATCAGTAGTGCCACTCCTGGTCACCAGCAAACAAACACCCTGCAGAAAGGTTTCTGTTTGCAGATATCGGGAGAGAATTAACCAGAATCTGATTAATCAACAAGAAAGCTAAATGCAGACTTGACGACCATTTGCAGAACATCTTTGCTCCGCCCACAATCATGACCATATTGTAGTCGTTTTAATGCAACTTTTTGCTCTCAGCCTCACCCTGCAGCATTCCACTGAAGCTCAAGGCAAACCGGAGGAACAGCACCTCATCTTCCGATTCTGGATTCAACAATGAGTTCGACAACATTAGATTACAAGCTTTCTCCTCCATCTCAACCCCCTTGTTTTGTTTGTCCCAGCATAATCCATCTACCCTCAATGGGCCACATATTGGCCTTGGAGGGGGTGCAGAGAAGGTTTACTAGGCTGATACCGGAGATAAGGGCGTTGGATTATGAGGAGAGGCTGAATAGGCTAGGTTTGTACTCTTTGGCGTTTAGAAGGCTGAGGGGATCTTATAGAGATGTATAAGATAATGAAGGGGATGTATAAGATAATGAAGGGGATGGATAGCGTAAAGGTTGAGAGACTCTTCCTGCTTAGCAAAGATAGCAGGACTAGAGAGCACAGCCTCAACATTTGGAGTTGCGGAGGGATTTCTTCACACAAAGGGTGGTGAATCTTTGGAATTCTCTGCCTGATGAGGTGGCGGAGGCTTCCTCACTGAATATGTTCAAGTCAAGAGTGGATAGGTTTTTGATTGACAAGGGAATTAAGGGTTACAGGGAGAAAGCAGGAAAGTGGTACTGAACCACTACACACTATGATCTTATTGAATGGCAGGGCAGGCTCGAGGGGCTGGATGGCCAACTGCTGCTCCTATTTTTTACGTTCTTATTTCACTTATCCTTTAGTTTTGCTGTCACTGAGCACTGACCTTCATTGTTTATGTTACAATTAACACTCCCTTCATCTTGTGCCCATGATATCTCTGTCAATCACCTTTCGCTCCACCCTACCTCTGACTTTCTATTCTGGTTTGGAGAAGAAGGGTGATCGAGAAGGTTCCCCACCTTCTTCACCCTGTCTCCAACACACTAATCCATCACATTTCTATCCCTCTTCAGTTCTAAAGAAAAGTTAAGGACTCGAAACGTTAACTCTTTTCTCTTCAGATGCTCAAAATCTGCTCAGTTTTTACAGTATTTTGCTTTTATCACTATGACAACATTCTTAATCCTGATTTACACTAAGAATAATATTTGGACAAATTATCTGAATATTCAGTATCTTTTTGTGATCTTTGTGGTAATATGAATTTGACCTCACTAAATCCTGGAAATGTGATTATGCACCACCTCAAACTACTGCAGTTCTTCATATAATGTTCCCAGAGGCATAGATCAGTGGATCTGTACTCTAACTGCAGTTATTCCTTCAGGGTAAGCTTTGACTTCCAACAGGGATCAATGACTGGTGCAGTGTTGGTGGAAAAAGAGGAGTGAAGAACCAGTATTTCTCCTGATTACAACCCAGCATCAACAAAAACAATGTCTATGTCAATCTGAAGTTTGAAGTGTTTATTAGTGTCAAAAGGCTTATATTAACACTGTAATCCCCTGGTGAAAACCCCTAGTCGCCACACTCTGGCACCTGTTCAGATACACTGAGGGAGAATATAGCATGGTCAAAGCACCTAACCAACACATCTTCTGGACTGTGGGATGAAACTGGAGCACAGAGGAAACCCACATAGACATGGGGAGAAATGAAGATCCCATACAGACAGTAACCCAAGCCAAGTATCAAATACAGATTCCTGGGGCTGTGAGACAGCACAGCTAACCACTGTGCTGCCATTGGTAACAGTAGTGTTGGGGGGCTGGCTGCGATGCTTTCAATCAAATAGCCACCAACACACATTAAGGAGGGGCAGGATTGAGCAGAAATATCAGTGAAAGGGGAAAAAGGAGAGGGGAGACAGTCCAAAGACTTCCCCAGTGGCAGTCCCCCAAAATATTGAGGGCGGAGGGTTAAAAAAGGCAAGGCAGGAGGACTAGAGTACCTCAAAGGGGAGGAAAGGGGCTAAAAAGGGGGATAGTGGTGGGGGATAGTGGTGGGGGATGGGACGGTTAAAGGAATAGATAGGCGCTTCTGTGGTCCAAGGCAGGATTCCAGGATCCCTGTCTGACAGGGTAGAGGGCATTTTAAAGGGTGAGGGGACCCAGGCGGATGTGATTATTCATGTAGGAGAGAAGGATGTAGAAAGGAAGCACAGGGAGGATATACGAAGGCAGTTCAGGGAGTTGGGGGGTAGGCTGAAGAGCAGGGCCTCCAGGGTGGCGATCTCAGGGCTGGTCCCAGGGCCAGGTAATGCGGAGCCAGGAGAAATGAGATCCTACAGCTGAATGCGTGGCTGAAGGACTGGTGTAGGGCAGAGGGTTTCATATTTGTGGATAACTGGGAAGTCTTTGTGAAAGAAGGGCACCTGTATAGAAGGGACGGGGAACACTTAAATGAGAAGGTGTGAATATCTTAGCTGGGAGGTTAGCTGGAATGTTTCAGCAGGATTTAAACTAACATGGAGGGGGTGAGACCGATAGCTCGGTAGAGAGCGTGATGGGAGATAGACTAAGTTTGGATGGGAAGAAATACACCAGGGAGGAGGTGGTTCCAAGTGGGCTTGGAGGTCTGGAGCGTGTCTGTTTCAATGCGAGGAGTGTAACAGGAAAAATGGATGAACTTACGGCCTTAATGTTTGCGAGGAACTTGGATTGGTTGCGGTGACGGAGACGTGGTTAAAGGAAGGGGAGCAGTGGCAACTGAACATTCCTGGGTATAAGTGTTTCAGGCAAGACAGAGGAGGGTCCAGAAGAGGTGGAGGAGTGGCGTTGTTAGTTAAGGAGAGCATCACGGCAGTGCAGAGGGAGGACAATACAGAGAAGTTCGGAGCGGAGTCACTGTGGGTGGAGTTGAGGAATAGAAAGGGGGCGATTACTATGCTAGGGATGTATTATAGGCCACCCAACAGCCCACAGGTAGTTGAAGAAGGTATATGTAAAGAAAGAACAGTCGTTATAATGGGAGATTTTAATCTCCCTAGGGTGGATTGGAAAGTACCTAGAGCTGGGGATTTGACGGGCAGGAATTTGTAAAACATGTACTGGAAGGATCGTTGGAGCAGTATGTGGCTAGCCCGACTAGAGAAGGGGCGATATTGGATTTAGTTCTGAGTAATGAGCCAGGGCAGGTGGTTGATGTTGTTGCCCTAGGGGCAGGGTGCTGAATTGGGGAAGGCTAACTATGGTCGGGTTAGGCAGGAACTTATGGAAACTGATTGAGAACGGTTGTTCGAGGGAAAGTCCATGCTAGGCATGTGGGACTCTTTCAAGGGAATACTGAAAATGTTGCAAGATAGATATGTGCCAGCTCAAAGGAAAGATGGGAAAGGTAGGATTAGAGAGCCGTGGATTACTAGGGATATTGAGGACTTGGTTAGGAAGACAGGCATATGATAGCTCAAAGCAGCTGGGAATGGAGACAGCGTTGGAGGAATATAGAGAGAGTAGGAGGGAGCTCAAACAGGGAGTTAGAAGGGCAAAAAGGGGACATGAAATGATTTTGGCAGATAGGATTAAGGAAAATCCAAAGGCTTTTTACTCCTATGTTAGGAATAAAAGGGTGGTTAGAGGAAAAACGGACCTCTTAGGGACAGAGGAGGGGAACTGTGCTTACAGCCAGAGGGAATGGCTGAGATCCTTAATGAATACTTTACGTCGGTATTCACAAAGGAGAGGGGCTTGTTAATAGCTCCTGTCTCTGAGGGAACTGTGGACCAGTTGAGGGAAATATCCATACAAAGGGAGGAAGTGTTAGAGCTTCTTGGTAGCATTAAAACTGATAAATCTCTGGGACCTGATGGCATTTATCCCAGGCTGCTTAGGGAGGTGCGAGGTGAAATTGCTGGGCCTCTGATGCAAATCTTTGTCTCTTCTTTGGACACAGATGAGGTCCCAGAGGACTGGAGAATAGTTAATGTTGTACCGTTGTTTAAAAAGAGTAGTAGGGATAACCCTGGGAATTATAGGCCGGTGAGTTTGACCATCAGGGGTAGGGAAACTGTTGGAGGGGATTCTTAGAGATAGGATGTATAGGCACTTAGAGCGTTGAGATCTGATTAGGGATATGCAGCATGGATTTAAGGGGTGGTCGTGCCTTACGAATCTAGTAGAATTTTTTGAGGAGGTACGAAAACGGTGGACGAAGGGTGAGCCGTTGATGTCGTCTATATGGATTTTAGTAAGGCATTTGACAAAGCCCCTCATGGGAGTTTAGTTGAGAAGGTCAAGGCTCATGGGATACAAAGACAGGTAGCTAGATGGATAAGTAACTAGCTTAGTAATAGGAGACAGAGCGTAATAGTGGAAGGGTGTTTTTCTAGCTGGAGGTCGGACACTAGTGGCGTGACGCAGGGCTCTGTACTGGGACCTCTTCTATTTGTAATATACATAAATGACTTGGAAGAGAGAGTAAGTGGAGTAATCAGCAAGTCTGCAGACGATACAAAGATGGCTGGACAAAGATGGCAGATAATGAGGAGCATTGTCAGGCGATGCAGCAGGACATAGATAGGCTGGTAGCTTGGGCAGATAGATAGCAGATGGAATTCAATCCTGATAATTGCGAGGTGATGCATTTTGGGAGAAAGAATGTAGGGGGAGGTATATGATAAAGGATAGACCTATTAAGAGTATAGAAACAGAGGGACCTGGGGGTGCAGGTGAACAAGTCTCTGAAGGTGGCAGAGCAAGTGGAGAAGGTTGTGAAGAAAACATATAGTATGCTAGCCTTTACAGGAAGGGGTATAGAATACAAGAGCTGGCCTTTAATGTTGCAGTTGTATAAAACGTCGGTTAGACCTCATTCGGAATACTGCGTCCAGTTCTGGTCACCTTACTACCAGAATGACGTGGAGACCCTGGAGAGTGCAGGGGAGGTTTATCAGGATGCTGCCTGATATGGAAGGTCTGAGTTACGAGGAGAGGTTAGGCAAATTGGGACTGTTTTCCTTAGAAAGATGTAGACTTAGAGGAGATCTAATAGAGGTGTACAAGATTATGAGGGGTATAGATAAGTAAACAGGGTTAAGCTTTTTCCTAGGATGGACTTGAATAGCACAAGGGGTCACGGGCTTAGGGCGAGGGGGGTAAGGTATAATTTGGATGCTAGAGGGAGTTTTTTCACACAGAGGGTGGTGGGGGTATGGAATATGCTGCCAAGTAAAGTGGTGGAGGCAGGTACTCTGGAGTTATTTAAGAAATACTTAGATGGGCACATGAACAGCATGGAAATGGAGGGGTATAGAAAACTGATTTAAAATCGGGATCATGAGCACACTTCCTAGGAAGTGTGTAAATAGATGATATTGATGTACTTGTTTTTATCCTACAGGTGCTTTGGTCTACCTTGTTGTCTAACAAGGGGCATACACACAATGGGTCGTGAGAGGGCTGCTCTTGGATCTTTTTCGAGAGTATCCTAGTGCTTCACGTCGTTAGTGTACGCTTGACCTGGACCATTTGATGGACGACACGACAGCTCAGTGACTATTGCCGTGCTGTGCAGATACATGGATTTGGGCCTGTGTCTATGGGAGTTTGCGCATTCTCCCCGTGCTTGCGTGGTTTTTCTCCGGGTGCTCTGGTTTCCTCCCACATCCCAAAGATGTGCTGTTAGACTAATTGGCAAAACAAATTCACCCTAAATTGTCTCAAATTTGGTTTTTAATCCATAGATCTATAAACATAGACAGGGATCACAGGTAGTGGTGGGAACATCGGGGTGGCGGCGCAGGCTTGTCGGGCCGAAGGGCCTGTTTCCTGTGCTGTTTTGTTCTTTGAATTGGTTGGGTGGATATTGGAGGAGCACAATCAGGAAGGACAGGGGCGAAAAAAATAGCCTGACCAAATACGTACACGTTTGACCCAACTACCTTGAATCATTTTGCAACAACGTCGTTATCACAAACAAATACTGCTGACCTGTGGGGGGAAGTGATGCAACTTCAGTTACAAAATTATAAAACCAGTGACATCTTAGAAAGTAAAAAAACAAAGCAATAACAATGCTTAATGCCTCAGTATCACAATCAGAATTCTGAAATACCAAAAACTTTAAAACTGAAAGAATCAAGTGAATCTATACTCATTATAACATGTGATGTAACCTGGGCATTCCTAACTAAGAAGCTCATTCCTCGCAAAGTGTAACTTCATGGACAGCAACAGCTACACAAACTATCCACTGAAGTTAGAAAAAACAAATATTTGAATAACGAAACTTGCAGTTTATGTATAACTTGGCACGTGGGGACTCCGCGTATCCCAGACAAGCACATATCGAGAGGGATCATAAGCTGCTGTAGCCACAGGAGGAACGGGAGTCACTCAGAGGTGTCACTGATACTGAGGACAGTGCTAGATGGTATATTTGCCTGGTGGAAACAGTTACAATAGTGGCATCTAAGGGGCAACTACATTAATACAGAGAAGTGATCATACCGCAGGTTAGAGTGCTGAGCCGGGGAGGGGTGCAGGAGCACCTGAGAGCCTAGGAGGACACACAGGGAGCACAGGAGTCCTTCGAGCCCCAGACCAGTAATGGCATACATTGCACACTGACATTCCCGTTTTCCCCCACAATCTCTCCCAGTCTCCCCCTACTCCCTCCCTCCCCCCCTCTCCTCCCAGCCCTCCCCCCCCTCTCTCTCCCAGCCCCCCCCGGCCGCGCGCGCCCCCCCCCCCCCCTTCGTCTCTCTCTCTCCCCAGCCCCCCCGCCCCTCCCCCCTCTCTCTCCCCAGCCCCCCCCGCCCCTCCGTCTCTCTCTCTCTCCCCAGCCCCCACCGCCCCTCTCTCCCCCCCCCCCGCCCCTCCTCTCCCTCTCCCCATCCCCCGTCCTCTCTCCCCCTCTCCCCAGCCCCGTCCCCCTCTCTCCAGCCCAGTCCCTCCTCTCTCTTCTCTAGCCCGTCCCCCTCTCCCCCTCTCCCGCGCCCAGTCCCTCTCTCCCCCTCTCTCTCCCCCCCCCCCCCACCCCGCCCATTCCCTCTCCCCCTCTCTCTCCCCCTCTCCCGCCCCGTCCCCCTCTCCCCTCTCCCCCGCCCATCCCCCCCTCTCCCGCCCAGTCCCCCTCTCCCCCTCTCCCGCCCAGTCCCCCCCCCCCCCATCTCCCCGCCAGTCCCCCCCCCCTCCCAGGATCCAGTCCCCCCCCCCCAGTCCCGCCCAGTCCCCCCCCCTCCCGCCCAGTCCCCCCCCCCCCCCCCCACCGCCTCCCCCCCCATCCCTCCCCCTCTCCCCCCTCCCCCCGCCCCCCCTCCCGCCCCGTCCCACGTCCCGCCCCCTCCCCCGCCGGTCCCCTCAGCCCATCCCCCCTCCCCCCCTCCCCCAGTTCCCAGTCTCGCTCCTCGCTAGCCCAGTCCCCCTCTCCCTCTCCCTCTAGCCCAGTCCCCCCCCCCCTCTCCCCTCCCCTCTGAGCCCAGTCCCCCTCCCCCTCCCTCCCATCCGCCTCCCCCTCAGCCCAGTCCCCTCCCCCTCTCGCCACCAGATCCCCCTCCCCTCCCCCTCTCGCCCCCCCCCCCCTCCCCCTCTCGGCTCCCCCTCCCCCCCCCTCCCCCTCAGAGATCGCCCAGTCCCCCTCCCCCTCTCGCCCAGTCCCCCTCCCCCTCCCCTCTCGCCCAGTCCCCCCCCAGTCCCCCTCCCCCCTCCCGCCAGTCCCCCTCCCCCTCCCGCCCAGTCCCCCTCCCCCTCCCCTCCCCCTCTCCCCTCCCCTCCCGCCCAGTCCCCCTCCCCCTCCCCCTCCCCCTCTCAGCCCAGTCCCCCTCCCCCTCACCCCTCTCGCCCAGTCCCCTCCCCTCCCCCTCTCGCCAGTCCCCCTCCCCCTCCCCCTCTCGCCCAGTCCCCCTCCCCTCCCCCTCTGCCCCAGTCCCCCTTCCCCAAACTCCCCTCTCGCCCAGTCCCCCTCCCCTCCCCCTCTCGCCCATCCCCCCCTCCCCTCCCCCTCTCGCCCAGTCCCCCTCCCCCCTCCCCCTCCCCCTCCCCCTCGCCCAGTCCGCCACCTCCCCCTCCCCCTCCCCAGTCCTCCCCCTCTCCTCTCGCCCAGTCCCCCCTCCCCCCTCCCCCTCTCGCCCAGTCCCCCTCCCCCTCCCCTCTCGCCCAGTCCCCTCCCCACTCTCCCTCTCGCCCAGTCCCCCTCCCCCTCCCCCTCTCGCCCAGTCCCCCTCCCCCTCTCCCCTCGCCCAGCCCCTCCCCCTCTCCTCTCCCCAGTCCCCCTCGCCCCTCTCCCTCTCGCCCAGTCCCCCTCCCCCCTCTCCCCTCGTCGCCCAGGTCCCCCTCCCCCTCTCCCTCTCTCCAGGTCCCCTCTCCCTCTCGCCCAGTCCCCCTCCCCTCGCCCTCTCGCCCAGTCCCCTCCCCCTCTCCCTCCGCCAGTCCCCACCCCTCCCCCTCCGCCCAGTCCCCACTCCCCCTCTCGCCAGTCCCCTCCCCCTCTCGCCCAGTCCCCTCTCCCTCTCGCCCAGTCCCCCTCTCCCTCCCTCTCGCCCATTCCCCCTCTCCTCCCTCTCCTCCCTCTCTGCCCCCCGTCCCCCTCTCCTCTCCCTCCATCGCCCAGTCCCCCTCTCCCTCTCCGCCCAGTCCCCTCTCCCTCCTCCCTCATCGCCCAGTCCCCCCCGATCCCTCCCTCTCCCTCTCCCTCTCGCCCAGTCCCCTCCCTCTCCCTCTCGCCCAGGCCCCTCCTCCCTCTCCCTCTCGCCCAGTCCCCCCTCTCCCTCTCCCTCTCGCCCAGTCCCCCTCTCCCTCCTCCCTCTCCCCTCGCCCAGTCCCCCTCTCCCTCTCCCTCTCGCCCAGTCCCCCTCTCCCTCTCCCTCTCGCCCATTCCCCCCTCTCCCTCAGTCCCTCTCCCCCCCCAGAGTCCCTCTCTCTCTCCCTCTTACCCAGTCCTCTCTCTCTCTCTCTCTCTAAGCCCAGTCCCTCTCTCTCTCTCTCTCTAGCCCAGTCCCTCTCTCTCTCACTCTCTCTCTAGCCCATCCCTCTCTCTCTCTCTCTCCTAGCCCATCCCCTCTCTCTCCCTCTCTCTAGCCCAGTCCCTCTCTCTCTCTCTCTCTAGCCCGTCCCTCTCTCTCTCTCTCTCTCTCTAGCCCAGCCCATCCCTCTCTCTCTCTCTTCTCTAGTCCCAGTCCCCTCTCTCTCTCTCATCTAGCCCAGTCCCTCTCTCTCCCTCTCTCTAGCCCAGTCTCTCTCTCTCCTCTCTCTCTCTACTAGCCCAGTCCCTCTCTCTCTCTCTCTCTAGCCCAGTCCCCTCTCTCTCTCTCTCTCTAGCCCATCCCCCTCTCTCCTCTCGCCCAGTCCCTCTCTCTCTCTCGTAGCCCAGTCCCTTCCTCTCTCTCTCTAGCCGCAGTCCCTCTCTCCTCTCTCTCTCATCTCTCTGCCCAGTCCCTCTCTCTCTCTGTCTCTAGCCCAGTCCTCTCTCTCTCTCTCTCTAGCCCAGTAGCCCAGTCCCTCTCTCTCTCTCCGTCTCTCTCTCTCCTCTCTAGCCCAGTCCCTCTCTCTCTCTCTCTCTAGCCCATTCCCTCTCTCTCTCTCTCTCTCCCTCTCTTCTCTCTAGCCCAGTCCCTCTCTCTCTCTCTCTCTATCCAGTCCCTCTCTCTCCCTCTAGCTCCAGTCCCTCTAGCCCAGTCCCTCTCTCTCTCTCCCGCTAGCCGTCCCTCTCTCTCCCTCTATCCCAGTCCCTCTCTCTCCTCTAGCCCAGTCCCTCTCTCTCCCTCTAGCCCAGTCCCTCTCTCTCCCGCTCTCGCCCAGTCCCCTCTCTCTCCCTCTAGCCCAGTCCCTCTCTATCCTCTAGCCCAGTCCCTCTCTCTCCCTCTAGCCCCCTCTCTCTCCCTCTAGTCCCTCTCTCTCCC
>JAGIQG010000160.1:0-65394 GCA_024679065.1 Sphyrna mokarran
TTTGGTAGGTTTTGTCCTGTTCATCTTTTGTGGTTCGGGGGTAGGTGCTTGTTGTCAGCTTTTGGTGGCCGTTTGGGTCTTGGTGCCGGGGGGTTGATTTTGGGTGTGAAGGGGGGGCGCGAGGGCGGATTTTCGTACCCGCGATCCCTGTCCGTGTTTATAGATCTATGGATTAACAACCAAATTTGAAACAATTCGGGGAGAATTTGTTTTGCCGATCGGCCACATCTTTGGGATGCGGGAGGAAACCGGAGCTCCCGGAGAAAACCCACGCAAGCTCGGGGACAATGTGCAAACTCCCACAGACACAAATCCATGTGTCTGCACAGCACAGCGATAGTCGCTGAGCTGTCGTGTTGCTCCATCAAACCGTCCGGGTCGAGCGTACACTAACGACGTGAAGCACTAGGATGCTCTCGGGAAAGGTCCGAGAGCAATCGTCTCACGACCCGTTGCGGGTGGATTGGCCGTGCTAAATTGTCCCTTAATATCTGAGGGGGGGTTCAGCAGGGTAAACGGGTGGGGTTGTGGGAATATGTTGGGATTATCGTTGTTGGATTTGCTGACGATCCACCCCCCCCGGGGCGTTGCAGTTTAGGGATTCTAATCCAGCTGTTTTCTTTTCCCTCTCTCTCCTCGTCCTCGTCCTCGTCCTCCCCCGGCGGGGTACAGGTGGTGCAGTTTAAACAGCAGTCCCGCCTGGAGGAGAAGCGGAAGAAGGCCTTGGACCTGCAGCTGGACTTCATCGTGGGCCAGACGGAGAAGTACTCGGACCTGCTGAGCCAGAGCCTGAACGAGTCGCTGCCCGCCAGCAAGCCCGGCTCCTCGCAGCTGGGCTCCTCGCTGGCCGGCTCCGCTGCCTCCACCCCTCCGGTCTCTGGCTCCGCCACCGAGGACGAAGGTGGGTCCGCGGCAGGGTGAGGGGAGGGCTGTCGTGTAAGGCCTCTGCTTCTCTGTGTGTCTACAAATAGTGGCAGGAGGAGGGAGCTCCGTAACATCCTGTCTGATGTTGTGTGCACCACACAAATCTCCTTTGGGCGTGCCCGCTCCCGTCTCAGAATCAAATTTGTTTAGATAGAATCGCTCCTCCTTCTCAACTCCGATGGGTTGAGGGCGCGACTTGTTCAAACTTTGCCCCGTAAAGCCAACCCTGACACCGCCAAGGTGGGTGGTGTTGTGGATGGTCTGGAGGGATGTCCGAAGTTGCAGCGAGACACAGACAGGATGCAAAACTGGGCGGAGAAGTGGCAGATGGACTTCAACACGGATAAATGTGTGATGGTCCATTTCGGCAGGAGCAATAGGATGAAGGAGTACAACATCAGGGGTAGGAGTCTCGGCAGTGTTGAGGAGCAGAAGGATCTTGGGGTCCATAGGACTCTTAAATTGGCCTCGCAGGTGGAGGATGTGGTCAAGAAGGTGTACTGGCCTTCATTAATAGAGGGATTGAGTTTAGGAGTCGGGAGGTAATGCTGCAACTTTTTAAGACCCTTGTCAGACCCCACTTGTGTGCAGTTCTGGTCGCCTCACTACAGGAAGGATGTGGAAGCTATTGAGAGGAGATTTACAAGGATGTTGCCTGGATTGGGGAGCAGGCCTTAGGTTGAGGGAGCTCAGTCTCTTCTCCCTGGAGAGACGAAGGTTGAGAGGCGACCTGATAGAGGTTTATAAGGTGTTGCGAGGCATAGATAGGGTGGATTCTCGGAGGCTATTTCCCAGGGCTGAAATGGTCAATACGAGAGGACACAGGGTTAAGGTGCTGGGGGGGCAGGTACAGAGGAGATGTTAGGGGTAAGTTTTTCACTGAGGGGGGTGAGTGAGTGGAATCGGCTGCCATCGGTGGTGGTGGAGGCAAATTCGATAGGGCCTTTTAAGAGTGAGTACATGGGATTGGGGGTTATAGATAGACCTGGTAGGCAGGGATATCGTTGACGCAACTTGTGGGTCGAAGGGCCTGTTTGTGCTGTAGTGTTCCATGAATATTCCCCACCGTTAAAATTGGCACCAGCTTGTCAAAACCATTGGAATAAACAGGCATCCTTTGGATTCTTCTGCCTGGGAATCCTTTGGTGCCTTGAGCTAATAGTTGTGGCAGTTGTTCTCTCTCTCTCTCTCCTTTTTGTCCCACTTCTCCCTTTTTTAATCCCTCTGGCGCGTCAATAACTGCCGGATTGGTCCAAAGTTGTCAACGCCATCGGAATTAAATTGAATAGATTCTTGGTTTAGAACATAGAACATTACAGCACAGAACAGGCCCTTCGGCCTTCGATGTTGTGCCGACCAAAAATAAAAAGCAATGCCCCTCCAAACTAAACCATTCCCTTCTCTTCCATATACTTATCAATTAACCTCTTAAACGCCACCAAACTTGGCGCATCTACAACAGCTGCAGGCAGGGCATTCCACTCCCTAATCACTCTTTGAGTAAAGAACCTACCTCTGATATCCGTCCTATAACTCATACCCCTTAATTTAAAGCTGTGTCCCCCTCGTGCTAGCTTTCTCCATCCTAGGAAAAAGGCTATCACTGTCCACCCTATCTAAACCTATAATCATCTTATATGCTTCAATAAGATCCCCTCTTAGCCGCCTCCTTTCTAACGAAAACAACCTCAAATCCCTCAGCCTCTCTTCATAAGACCTGCCCTCCATACCAGGCAACATCCTGGTTAAACCTCCTCTGTACCCTCTCCAATGCCTCCACATCTTTCTTATAATGTGGGGACCAGAACTGAACACAATACTCCAAGTGCGGCCGCACTAGAGTTTTGTACAGTTGCAACATGACGTTGCGGCTCTGAAATTCAATCCCCCTACCAATAAAACTAAGACTCCATATGCCTTCTTAACAACCTTATCGACTTGACTGCCTACTTTCAGGGATCTATGCACAAATACACCAAGATCCCTCTGTTCATCAACACTATTAAGAATCCTACCATTAGCCCTATACTCTACACATTTATTATTCCTGCCAAAGTGCATTACCTCACACTTTCCCACATTAAACTCCATTTGCCACCTCTCGGCCCAGCTCTGCAACTTGTCCAAGTCACTCTGCAAACTATAACACCCCTCTTCACTATCTACCACTCCACCAACTTTAGTGTCATCTGCAAATTTACTGATCCATCCCTCAATACCCTCATCCAGATCATTTATAAAAATTACAAAATTCCAATTGATTGGCTGAATTCAGAAGCCTGTCGCCTTGGTATTCCTGCTGCTTGGGACGAATGTTTCAGTTTGGGTTCTACGTTTAGAGATTTTTAAAACCTCTAAGCACAGAAAAAAACTCCACTTTTTGGAAGGACTGTTGTGATCCCCCCCACCGCACGCAGTCTAAAATTAGTCTATCCAACGGGACTAAGTCCCTCCATCCCCACTCCCAATTATAATGGTAAATAAGTGAGCCTTTGGGTCAAGACTGTATGTGTGTGTGCGACCAGTCTTGTGATTTGATTCATTATTGTCCCGTGTATCGGGATACGGTGAAAAGTATTGTTTCTTGCGCGCTGTACAAACAAAGCATACCGTTCACAGAGAAGGAAAGGAGAGGGTACAGAATGTAGTGTTACAGTCACAGCGAGGGGTGGAGAGAAAGAACAGCTTAACGCGAGGTTGGGTCCATTCAAAAGTCTGACAGCAGCAGGGACGAAGCTGTTCTCGAGTCGGTCGGGACGGGACTTCAGACTTTTGTATCTTTTCCCCCCGAAGGAAGAAGGTGGGAGAGAGAATGTCCGGGGTGCGTGAGATTCTTGATTATACCGGCTGGTTTTCCCCCGAGGAAGTGTAGACGGAGTCGACGGACGGGAGGCTGGGGTTTGCGGGATGGGATTGGGGGCTACTTTCACCAGCCTTTTGTAGTTCCTTGCGGGTCTTGGGGCAGAGCAGGAGCCCAGACCGAGCTGGGATACATCGGGGAAAGGATGCTTTCTACGGGGCGTCTGTAAAAGTTGGGGAGAGTCGGAGCGGACATGCCGAATTTTCTTAGTCTTCTGAGAATGTAGAGATGTCGGTGGGGCTTTCTTAACGATCGTGTCGGCGTGAGGGGGGGAGACCAGGACAGGGTGTCGGTGATCTGGACACCGAGAAACCTGAAGTTCTTTTGACCATTTCTATCTCATCCTAATTGATGTAGACAGGGGCATGTTCTTCACTACGGCCCCTCAAATGGATGGCAATCTCCTTTTGTTTTCTTGACATTATGATACAGTTTCCTAACCTGAATCTGGCTGAATTTATTCTCATCCTTGGTTTGTCTCTCTCTCTTTTCCTCTGTGTCTCTCTCTCTCTCGCTTTTCCTCTGTGTCTCTCTCTCTCTTTTTTCCTCTGTCTGTCTGTCCATGTTGCAGACTTTGAGCCACATGAGGAGGAGGATGATGAAGAGACGATCGAGGTGGAGGAGAAGCAGGCGGGGAACGATGCGGAGAGCCGGCGGCGAGAGATTGAGCTGCTGAGGCGTGAGAGCGAGCTGCCCCTGGATGATTTACTACGCTCGCTGCCGGACGGCCTGAGGGAGGGGGAGGAGGAGGACAGGGAAAGTACCAGCAGCAGCGACAGCGAATCTTCGGAAGAGCCACAGACCAGGTCCAGCAGAGCGCTACAGGTGGGTGGCACATCCCAGAGAAACCACACTGCGGGAGGGTCAGTGCTGAGGGAGCGCTGCACTGCAGGAGGGTCGGTGCTGAGGGGGCGTCGCACTGTGGGGAAGGTCGGTGCTGAGGGAGCGCTGCACTGTGGGGAGGGTCGGTGCTGAGGGAGCGCCGCACTGCGGGAAGGTCGGTGCTGAGGGAGTGCCGCACTGTGGGGAGGGTCGGTGCTGAGGGAGTGCCGCACTGTGGGAGGGTCGGTGCTGAGGAGCGCCGCACTGTGGGAGGTTTGTGCTGAGGGAGCGCGCACTGTGGGAGGTTTGGTGCTGAGGGAGCGCCGCACTGTGGGAGGGTTGGTGCTGAGGGAGCGCCGCACTGTGGGAGGGTTGGTGCTGAGGGAGCGCCGCACTGCGGGAGGGTCGGTGCTGAGGGAGCGCCGCACTGTGGGATTGAATTCAGCCGAAGTGAAGGAATTTCTTTCCATTTGAATCTGACAGAATGCCCACCGACTACCGAGGATCAGGAAAGATCAGCGGGAGGAGCCAGAGGATGAGGAGTTCACAGCAGATGAGGATGAAGGTAGAGAGTTACAGTTTCTAATCTAATCGAGGGGTTCGGGATGGTTTATATATACAATAACAGATACCCGGGAGTGAGTTACAGACTGGAATCTAATCGAGGGGTTCGAGATGGTTTATATATAGAATAACAGATACCCGGGAGTGAGTTACAGACTGGAATCTAATCGAGGGGTTCGGGGTGGTTTATATATAGAATAACAGATACCCGGGAATGAGTTACAGACTGGAATCTAATCGAGGGGTTCGGGGTGGTTTATATATAGAATAACAGATACCCGGGAGTGAGTTACAGACTGGAATCTAATCGAGGGGTTCGGGGTGGTTTATATATAGAATAACAGATACCCGGGAGTGAGTTACAGACTGGAATCTAATCGAGGGGTTCGGGATGGTTTATATATAGAATAACAGATACCCGGGAGTGAGTTACAGACTGGAATCTAATCGAGGGGTTCGGGGTGGTTTATATATAGAATAACAGATACCCGGGAGTGAGTTACAGACTGGAATCTAATCGAGGGGTTCGGGATGGTTTATATATAGAATAACAGATACCCGGGAGTGAGTTACAGACTGGAATCTAATCGAGGGGTTCGGGATGGTTTATATATAGAATAACAGATACCCGGGAGTGAGTTACAGACTGGAATCTAATCGAGGGGTTCGGGGTGGTTTATATATAGAATAACAGATACCCGGGAGTGAGTTACAGACTGGAATCTAATCGAGGGGTTCGGGGTGGTTTATATATAGAATAACAGATACCCGGGAGTGAGTTACAGACTGGAATCTAATCGAGGGGTTCGGGATGGTTTATATATAGAATAACAGATACCCAGGAGTGAGTTACAGACTGGAATCTAATCGAGGGGTTCGGGGTGGTTTATATATAGAATAACAGATACCCGGGAGTGAGTTACAGACTGGAATCTAATCGAGGGGTTCGGGATGGTTTATATATAGAATAACAGATACCCGGGAGTGAGTTACAGACTGGAATCTAATCGAGGGGTTCGGGGTGGTTTATATATAGAATAACAGATACCCGGCAGTGAGTTACAGACTGGAATCTCTCGGGTTCTCTGTCACTGACTGTGTCTGTTTTGTCCAGCTGAGGATGAGGAGGAGACGATCGATGCGGAGGAGGCTTTGGAGGGAGAGGTCGACCACAAGGCCGAACTTGATGACCTTGCCAAAGAAAGTAAGAGCTGAATTCTCCACGGCTGGTTTTATCCCTGTCCTCGTGCACCAGGTTTTTGTTGACAGATCGCTGTTGTTCTCCTCTGTCTGCTGCAGGCGAACTGCCAGTGGAGGACCTGCTGAAGAAGTACAGCGCCGCCTTTTCCGATTCCTTCGAGACCCCGGAATCCGACGCTGAAGAGAGTTCCGACACGGAGGAGGACGAAGAGGAGGAGGAGGAGGAAGATGAGACCAGCACCGAGAATGAGGAAGATGAAGAAAGCAGCACTTCCACAGGTTTGTAAATCCATCCCCAAACTAATCCCGCTGCCCCCGCTCTCTCCCCATAGCTCAATTCCCAAACTAATCCCACTGTCCCCGCTCTCTCCCCATAGCTCAATCCCCAAACTAATCCCGCTGCCCCGCTCTCTCCCCATAGCTCAATTCCCAAACTAATCCCACTGTCCCCGCTCTCTCCCCATAGCTCAATCCCCTCATCCCACTGCCCCGCTCTCTCCCATAGCCCTGTATCAATCCCCAAACTAATCCCACTGCCCCCGCTTCTCCCCATAGCCCTGTATCAATCCCCAAACTAATCCCACTGCCCCGCTCTCCTCCCATAGCTCAATCCCCAAACTATCCCACTGCCCCCGCTCTCTCCCCATAGCTCAATCCCCAAACTAATCCCACTGCCCGCTCTCTCCCCATAGCCCTGTATCAATCCCCAAACTAATCCCACTGCCCCGCTCTCTCCCCATACCCTGTATCAATCCCCAAACTAATCCCACTGCCCCGCTCTCTCCCCATAGCCTGTATCAATCCCCAAACTAATCCCACTGCCCCGCTCTCTCCCCATAGCCCTGTATCAATCCCAAACTAATCCCACTGCCCCGCTCTCTCCCCATAGCCCTGTATCAATCCCCAAACTAATCCCACTGCCCCGCTCTCTCCCCATAGCCCTGTATCAATCCCCAAACTAATCCCACTACCCCCGTCTCTCCCCATAGCTCAATCCCCAAACTAATCCCACTGCCCCGCTCTCTCCCATAGCTCAATCCCCAAACTAATCCCACTGCCCCGCTCTCTCCCCATAGCCCTGTATCAATCCCCAAACTAATCCTGCTCTCTCCCCATAGCCCTGTATCAATCCCCAAACTAATCCCACTGCCCCCGCTCTCTCCCCATAGCCCTGTATCAATCCCCAAACTAATCCCACTGCCCCCGCTCTCTCCCCATAGCTCAATCCCCAAACTAATCCCACTGCCGCTCTCTCCCCATGTAGCTCAATCCCCAAACTATCCCACTGCCCCGCTCTCTCCCCATAGCCCTGTATCAATCCCCAAACTAATCCCACTGCCCCCCTCTCTCCCCATAGCCCTGTATCAATCCCCAAACTAATCCACTCCCCGCTCTCTCCCCATAGCTCAATCCCCAAACTAATCCCACTGCCCCGCTCTCTCCCCTAGCTCATCCCAACTAATCCCACTGCCCCCGCTCTCCCCATAGCCCTGTATCAATCCCAAACTAATCCCACTTCCCCGCTCTCTCCCCATAGCCCTGTATCAATCCCCAAACTAATCCCACTCCCCCGCTCTCTCCCCATAGCCCTGTATCAATCCCCAAACTAATCCCACTGCCCCGCTCTCTCCCCATAGCCCTGTATCAATCCCCAAACTAATCCCACTGCCCCGCTCTCTCCCCATAGCCCTGTATCAATCCCCAAACTAATCCCACTGCCCCGCTCTCTCCCCATAGCCCTGTATCAATCCCCAAACTAATCCCACTGCCCCGCTCTCTCCCCATAGCCCTGTATCAATCCCCAAACTAATCCCACTGCCCCGCTCTCTCCCCATAGCCCTGTATCAATCCCCAAACTAATCCCACTGCCCCGCTCTCTCCCCATAGCCCTGTATCAATCCCCAAACTAATCCCACTGCCCCGCTCTCTCCCCATAGCCCTGTATCAATCCCCAAACTAATCCCACTGCCCCGCTCTCTCCCCATAGCCCTGTATCAATCCCCAAACTAATCCCACTGCCCCGCTCTCTCCCCATAGCCCTGTATCAATCCCCAAACTAATCCCACTGCCCCGCTCTCTCCCCATAGCCCTGTATCAATCCCCAACTAATCCCACTCCCCCCGCTCTCTCCCCATAGCTGTTCAATCCCCAAACTAATCCCACTGCCCCGCTCTCTCCCCATAGCTCAATCCCCAAACTAATCCCACTGCCCCGCTCTCTCCCCATAGCTCAATCCCCAAACTAATCCCACTGCCCCGCTCTCTCCCCATAGCCCTGTATCAATCCCCAAACTAATCCCACTGTCCCACTCTCTCCCCATAGCCCTGTATCAATCCCCAAACTAATCCCACTGTCCCACTCTCTCCCCATAGCCCTGTATCAATCCCCAAACTAATCCCACTGCCCCCGCTCTCTCCCCATAGCTCAATCCCCAAACTAATCCCACTGTCCCCGCTCTCTCCCCATAGCCCTGTATCAATCCCCAAACTAATCCCACTGCCCCCGCTCTCTCCCCATAGCCCTGTATCAATCCCAAACTAATCCCACTGCCCCCCGCTCTCTCCCCATAGCTCAATCCCCAAACTAATCCCACTGCCCCGCTCTCTCCCCATAGCTCAATCCCCAAACTAATCCCACTGCCCCACTCTCTCCCCATAGCCCTGTATCAATCCCCAAACTAATCCCACTGCCCCGCTCTCTCCCCATAGCCCTGTATCAATCCCCAAACTAATCCCACTGCCCCACTCTCTCCCCATAGCCCTGTATCAATCCCCAAACTAATCCCACTGCCCCCCGCTCTCTCCCCATAGCCCTGTATCAATCCCCAAACTAATCCCACTGCCCCCCGCTCTGATATGACTCTATGTGTTTAATGCCCGTCCACTTGACTTATTCCTCTTGATCAGATTCCGAGGAGTCGTCAGCATCGGATGAGGACGAGGAGGAGGAGGAGGATGAAGATGAAGAGGGGGACAGCACGCAGGAGGAGATTGGGGTGGAGTACTTGATACAGGGCGAGGTGGAGGATGGCGTACTCAGCCAGGAGCTGGCCCCGGCTGACTCCAAGGGACCCAAGAAGGAGATAACGGATATTGCAGCGGCTGCTGAGAGTCTCCAGCCCAAGGGCTACACCTTGGCCACCACCCAGGTACCGGGGCGTGTAGGGGGTCAGTGTATATATAAACCACCCCGAACCCCTCGATTAGATTCCAGTCTGTAACTCACTCCCGGGTATCTGTTATTCTATATATAAACCACCCCGAACCCCTCGATTAGATTCCAGTCTGTAACTCACTCCGGGTATCTGTTATTCTATATATAAACCACCCCGAACCCCTCGATTAGATTCCAGTCTGTAACTCACTCCGGGTATCTGTTATTCTATATATAAACCACCCTGAACCCCTCGATTAGATTCCAGTCTGTAACTCACTCCCGGGTATCTGTTATTCTATATATAAACCACCCCGAACCCCTCGATTAGATTCCAGTCTGTAACTCACTCCCGGGTATCTGTTATTCTATATATAAACCACTCCGAACCCCTCGATTAGATTCCAGTCTGTAACTCACTCCCGGGTATCTGTTATTCTGTATATAAACCATCCCGAACCCCTGGATTAGATTCCAGTGTGTAACTCACTTCCGGGTACCTGTTATTCTATATATATATATACCATCATGAATTGGCCGTGCTAAATTGTCCCTTTGTGTCCAAAGATGTGTAGGTTAGGGTGGATTGGCCGAGCTAAATTGTCCCTTAGCATGTTGCATGCGTAGAGTAAAGGATTTAGTGGGATAAATTTGTGGGGTTAGCGAATGGCGCCTGGGTGGGATTGTGCAATCTTGCCGGGCCGAATGCCCTCCTCCTGCACTGTAGATTGTACCTTGATGGGTTCGTGTTCCAGTCTTAACGATTTCCTAACCCCTCTTACTGATTTCATGACTCCAGATGTATTTCAGGATCTGTCCTTAAATTATCCCGGTATCCTGATCGGATTTGTTCCCTCAATCTTCCACCCCCGTCCCTACAGGATTTTCAGTCCATTCCATTGTTGCCCCGCATCCTCTTTTGCGGTAGAGCCTTTGAGATAAATGGTGGGTTGACGCACCCATCTTCCCCTCATCTCGGCTCCTTCCCAACCCCTCCCTATTCACTTACAATTTCCGATTAGCTCCACGTAAAGGGGGGTTGGGCTTGTGGCGCGGTTACCCCCTCCTGCGCTCCGGCAGAGGTGCATTTGTCCAACTGGACGCCCCTCCCTTTGGGAGTGGGGCCACCGCCTCGGTTGGTTGGGGTGGGGGGGGGGAACGACGTTGTGGTCACTCTCGTGAGAGTGTTTTTATTTTTCTCTCTCTTTCTCTCGCCAGGTGAAGACCCCTGTCCCTTCTCTCCTGCGCGGGACCCTGCGAGAGTACCAACACATCGGCCTTGACTGGCTGGTCACCATGTACGAGAAGAAGCTGAACGGGATCCTGGCTGACGAGATGGGCTTGGGGAAGACCATACAGACCATCGCCCTGCTGGCGCACTTGGCAATCGAGAAATGTACGTCTTGGTTTGCTCGTGGGGCGGGCCGCGTGGGTGAGGTGTGGCTCCTGTCCGAGATCACCCTCCCTGTGGGGTCACGCCTCCAGTTCCCCAGCATGTCATTTCACTCCCAACTTGACCAATTCTTTTCATCTTCCGTAGCAATTCAGTTTGTAGCTCGACCTGCGAATTGTTTAACTCGACACAGGCCCTTTGACCCTCTTGAGTTCGTGCTGATCACTGTGCTCTCGCTTAACAATAAACCCTCAGCCCACACGCATCCCTCTACTCCCTCCCTGGTCACGTACCCGATCCAGGCACCTATGAAGTGTTAAACATTTTAAAGGTTGATTTTTTTCGCTGCTCTTGAATTTTTTTTTCCCGAGAGTATCCTAGTGCTTCACGTCGTTAGCGTACGCTTGACCTGGACCATTTGATGGGCGACACGACAGCTCAGTGACTATCGCTGCGCTGTGCAGATACACGGATTTGGGGCCTATGTCTGTGTGGGGAGTTTGCGCATTCTCCCCGTGCTTGCGTGGGTTTTTCTCTGGGAGCTCTGGTTTTCTCCCAAAGATGTGCTCTTAGGCTGATTGGCAAAACAAATTTTCCCTAAATTGTCTCAAATTTGGTCTTTAATGTGTAGATCTATAAACATGGACAGGGATCGCAGGTAGAGGTGGGAACATCGGGGCGGCGGCTCATTGGGCCGAAGGGCCTGTTTCCCGTGCTGTTTTGTTCTTATCAGTCACGAGTATAGGTTGCATTAACACTGCAGTGAAGTTGCTGTGAAATCCCCCTAGCCGCCACGATCCGGCACCCGTTCGGATCAGTGCACCCTAACCGGCACGTCTTTCAGACGGTAGGACGCAGACACGGGGAGAGAGTGCAGCGTCTGCACCGACGGTGCCCCGAGCCGGGAATCGAATCCGGGCCCCTGACGCCGTGTGGCAGCAGTGCTAACCCGCTGTGCCACCCCGAATGTTGCCATTGTGCCTGAATCCACCACCTCTGGCAGCGTTTCACTGCTCTCTGCGTGAAACCCCCCCGTCACCTCGAACCTTCCCTCTGTGTCACTGATACTTCCACCCTGGGGGAAAAGTCTCTGTCTATCCCTCCCTGTCTCTGCCTCTCATCATCTTGTCGACCAGCTCTCCCCTCAGCCTCCGTCTCTCCAATGGAAACGATCCCAGTTTATCCTCATCGTCCGCCAGCCCGGGCAACATCCTGGTGTACCTTCTTTTACGCTCTTTCCAAAGCTTCCTTCTGGTAGTGCGGTGAGCAGAACTGCACGCAATCCCCCGAATGCGGTCTAACCAAGGGTCGACAACACAATTTCCCAGTTCTTGTGCTTAGTGCCCCACGGATGAAGGCAAGTGCACGACACGCTGTCTTAATCGTCTTGGCTGCTTGCGTGTCCACTTTGTGGACCTGCACGCCCAGATCCCTCTATTGTCATAAAGGAGAGGTTGGTCGACCCTTCCTTCCCCCATGCGCTCCGTGAGGACGAACACTAATCACTTCGAGAGGAGTGCCTCCCTTCCTCATCTGTTAAAAGTGAATGTGAGGGAGCATTTGCACTTCAGCCTCGAGTGGTCACGTCAAAACAGTTCCCTCTGTAAAATCAGCAACTAACTCTCTATTTCACTAACTAACAGCGAACGGGTTAACCAAACTCTTAACAAGCACAAACCCGATTCGAATGGAACGCTGTTTAGATCATCTGAATTCCCGCTCGTTAACAACAACAAAAAATGCAATTTGTTCGCCACACTCTCTAAGTAAGTTACAGCCAGGTTTGTGGAGCCTCCTGGTCCTCTTCTTTTCCGTCTGGAATCTCTATCTTTTGGTGCTTTTGCTGTTCAGATGAGGCGTTCTTTTGAGACATACATGCCATAAGCATTGGCAAGCCTCTCCCTCGAGCGGGGACAGCTGTTCCTTCCAATTCATGCCACTGCACCCCTCTCCCCTACCGCCTTTTTATACCCCTGTTGACATACCAACGTTTCCTACAGCAGGATTGCTTCCAGGTTTAGTTTGTGCGTTTGCCCCCTATCTTTTACACCCCTGGTGATATATCAGTGTTTCCCACAATGGGATTCCATCTCGGTTTAGTCTGTGTCATTACTCCTTCTCTTGACGCATCAATATTTCCCCACAGTGCAGTTGGTTCTAGTTGCCGACACCATCGATTTCAAATTCGGTAGGTGCTTGGTAACCCAGCGCCTAACTTCAAACCAGCTCAAATGCAAAAACAGATCCTTGTCTTGGCAACACTACTGCCTGTCCCCTCGACACGTTTTAATTTGGGCTACCGATGCCCCGCATCTTTTATTCGAACTCTTAAGCGCAGAAAAAGCGCCATCTGTTAAAGAGACTGCGCATCTGAACGACACAGACATCGGAGCCCTGGAGGTTTACAGCATGCAAATAGGCCCTTTGACCCAACTTGTCCTTGGTGCCTCTGTTTTTAAACCAAGACTAATCCCAATTGCCCACCTTTACCCATATCCCTCTCAACACATTGTACCCCATGTAACTATCCAAATGGTTTTTTAAAAGACAAAATTGTACCCGTCTCTACTACCGGCAGCTCATTCCAGACACTCACTACCCTCTGTGTGAAAAGATAGCCCCTCTGGATCCTTTTGTATCTCTCCCCTCTCACCTTAAACCTATGTTCTCTATGTTTAGACTCCCTGATCTTTGGGGAAAAGATGTTGACTCTCTCGCTGATCTAT
This sequence comes from Sphyrna mokarran, assembly GCA_024679065.1. Lineage (NCBI taxonomy): Eukaryota > Metazoa > Chordata > Chondrichthyes > Carcharhiniformes > Carcharhinidae > Sphyrna > Sphyrna mokarran. The sequence continues at coordinate 13,643 of JAGIQG010000160.1, forward strand.
GCCCCTTGTTATTTTGTGGACCTCTGTAAGATCACCCCTCAGCCTGCTACGCTCCAAAGAAAAAAGTCCCAGTCTATCCAGCCTCTCCTCAATCCATCAGGTCCCAGTAGCATCCTAGTTAATCTTTTCCGCGCACTTTCTAGTTTAATAATATCCTTTCTATAATCGGGTGACCCAGAACTGTACACAGTATTCCAAGCGTGGGCCTTCCCAATGTCTTGTACAACTTCAACAAGACGTCCCCGACTGCTGTATTCGATGTTCTGACCGATGAAACCAAGCATTGCCGAATGCCGCCTTCACCGTTCTGTCCACTTTGAAGAAGCTATGAACCTGTACCCCCTGGATCTGTGTTCTGTAACTCTCCCCGACCATTAGCTGAATAAGTCCTGCCCTGGTTCAGTCGACCAAAATGCATCGCCTCGCATTTATCACCGCATTCTAAACGCCTCACCCTGGCGAGGTTGGCACTTGACCTCTTGAGTACTGTTTTTCCCTTCATTCCTAGGTAACTGGGGCCCCCACCTCATCATCGTACCCACCAGCGTGATGCTGAACTGGGAGATGGAGTTCAAGCGCTGGTGTCCCTCGTTCAAGATCCTCACCTACTACGGGGTCCAAAAGGAACGCAAGATGAAGCGCCAGGTACAAGGGACGGTTGGGCGGAGAGCGGGTGAGGCGCGGTCCTTACTTCCCACGTTGGGATCCACCCCAGCCGTCAAGCTGCAAACCCTTTGTGGGGGAGTGGCTCGTCCTGCAAGAGAGAGTGCGGCCTCGCTAACCAGGGGGGTTTTTGTAGTAGCTTCATTGCAGCGTTAATGTAAGCCCACTTCCAACTGTTGTCAGGCTAAGGAGCGCACAAGTGGAGTTTATGGGGCATTGTAAGTGAATAGAGATGGGTCCCACCCATCCTTTGGTTAGTGAGGTGGTGCTGTCTGTTGCAGCGCTGCTGATCCTCCCTCACAAAAGGTTGACGCTTGCCCGAGGTGTTGGTGTCTTAGTGGTTAACGGTGCATTTGAGGGCAGCACAGTGGGTTATCACTGCTGCCTCACAACGCCAGGGATCCGGATTCAATTCCCGGCTTTGGTCACTGTGCCGATTCCGCACGTTCTCCCTGTGTCTGCGTGGGTATCCTCTGGGTGCTCCAGTTTGCTCCCACAGAGCAAAAGGCGTGCTGGTTAGGGTGCTAAATTCCTTCTTTAAAGTTGATTTGTTTGGCACAAGTTAGGCTTGCATTAACGCTGCGATGAAGTTACTGAGAAAGTCCCCTACTCGCCACACCCCGGCGCCTGTTAGGTTTGGTGCAGCTAACCAGTGCTACTCCCAGATTGTGGGGGACGAAACGCACGCAGACATGGGGAGAATGTGCAGGCTCCGCACAGACAGTGACCCGAGCCGGGAATCGAACCCGGGTCCCTGGCGCTGAGAGGCAGCAGCGCTAACCTGCTGTGCCGCCGGTTCTCCCTCAGTGTAACCCGATCAGGCGCCAGAGTGTGGCGACTAAGGGATTTTGGCAGTAACTTCATTGCAGTGTTAATGTAAGCACCCATTATAATAAACTCCAAACTATCACCAGGCTAAGGAGTGCGCAAGTGGAATTTATGGGGGGATTGTAAGTGAATAGAGATGAATCCCAACCGTGCTTCGGTTAGTGAGCCAGAATAAGAGGTGTCTGGCAGGGTGAGGGAGAGGGTGGACGATGCGTGGGTTTTTCACAGTGTTCTGGATTGTCGCTTGCGCACAGGGTTGGACGAAGCCGAACGCCTTCCATGTCTGCATCACATCGTACAAGCTGGTTCTCCAGGACCATCAGGCCTTCCGCCGCAAGAACTGGAAATACATGATTCTGGACGAGGCCCAGAACATCAAGAACTTCAAGTCACAACGCTGGCAGTCGCTGCTGAATTTCAACAGGTCCGTACCCGCAACGGTCCACAGGCTGAACTCTCTCTCTGTATCTCTATTCCTGACCTGTCTCTTCCCATACCCGCCGCTGTCCCTGTCCTGGGAGTGTTTGATGGGGGGGACAGTGTAGAGGGAGCTTTACTCTGTATCTAACCCTGTGCTGTACCTGTCCTGGGAGTGTTTGATGGGGACAGTGTAGAGGGAGCTTTACTCTGTATCTAACCCCGTGCTGTACCTGTCCTGGGATGGGGGACAGTGTAGAGGGAGCTTTACTCTGTATCTAACACCGTGCTGTACCTGTCCTGGGAGTGTTTGATGGGGGACAGTGTAGAGGGAGCTTTACTCTGTATCTAACCGTGCTGTACCTGTCCTGGGAGTGTTTGATGGGGGGACAGTGTAGAGGGAGCTTTAATCTAGTATCTAACCCCGTGCTGTACCTGTCCTGGGAGTGTTTGATGGGGGGACAGTGTAGAGGGAGCTTTACTCTGTATCTAACCCCGTGCTGTACCTGTCCTGGGAGTGTTTGATGGGGGACAGTGTAGAGGGAGCTTTACTCTGTATCTAACCCCGTGCTGTACCTGTCCTGGGAGTGTTTGATGGGGGACAGTGTAGAGGGAGCTTTACTCTGTATCTAACCCCGTGCTGTACCTGTCCTGGGAGTGTTTGATGGGGGACAGTGTAGAGGGAGCTTTACTCTGTATCTAACCCCGTGCTGTACCTGTCCTGGGAGTGTTTGATGGGGGAACAGTGTAGAGGGAGCTTTACTCTGTATCTAACCCCGTGCTGTTTTTTATGTCTCCAGTCAGCGCCGTCTCCTGCTGACGGGGACCCCGTTGCAGAACAGCCTGATGGAGCTCTGGTCTCTGATGCACTTCCTTATGCCGCACGTCTTCCAGTCCCACCGGGAGTTCAAGGAGTGGTTTTCCAACCCCCTGACGGGAATGATCGAGGGCAGCCAGGAGTACAATGAGAACCTGATCAAGCGCCTGCATAAGGTAGCAGTCCGCGATTTCACCCCACCCACCCCCTCCGCTCCTCCTCCCTCCCTCCCCCCTGCTCCCCCGCCCCCCCTCACTCAGACGGGCAGCTTGAAATGGGGGCTGGAAGAGGTGATCAAGAGAGAGCGGTGTAGGGGGGCTGGAGGAGGTTACAGAGATAGGGAGGGGGTGTAGGGGGGCTGGAGGAGGTTACAGAGATAGGGAGGGGGTGTAGGGGGGCTGGAGGAGGTTACAGAGATAGGGAGGGGTGTAGGGGGCTGGAGGAGGTTACAGAGATAGGGGGGTTGTAAGTGGGCTGGAGAGGGTTACAGAGATAGGGAGGGGTGTAGGGGCTGGAGGAGGTTACAGAGATAAGGAGGGGGTGTAGGGGGCTCGAGGAGGTTACAGAGATAGGAAGGGGGTGTGTAGGGGGTTACAGAGATAGGGAGGGGGTGTAGGGGGTTGGAGGAGGTTACAGAGATAGGGAGGGGGTGTAGGGGGCTGGAGGAGGTTACGGGAAAGTTGGAGATCTGAAGAAATGTAGTGATCTGAGGAAAAGAGAATGTGGTATTTAATGGATATGTTGGTGTGAGTGCCAGTATTGGGCATTGGGGTGAGGCTGTAAGGGTCTCGGTGTGAATTTGCAGGCAGGCGTTGCTGCCGTATTGGACAGGGGCTGGTATTATCACTGAGGCTGGCCTGATTTTCCATGGGGTGCCGGCAAAGGGCACCAACAGCAGGCTTGTCTGTGCCGAGCGAGAGGGCTGCCGCGATGGTGAACGTGTGTCAGCCTAGCGTGTTCCCGCTCTCACTCCATGCGTCTCTGTCCCTGCACTCCCAGGGATGAAGCCACCTCCCTTTCGCCTGCTGCTCGTTCCTCGGGATACGGTGGGAATGGCAAGTCATCTCCCCCTGTTCCCCCGAGGTCCAGCCTTCTCGGGTGGGGAGCTTTGTCTCTTGTGTTATTATAGCTTGGTACAGCTCTGCTCCTTGACCTCTGATCCCTTGGCCAGTGGCTGTCGGTCTTGACATACGGGGTAGCCACCACGCGGTGAGGTGTCGGCAAAGGGAGTTTGGCAGAGGAGGTTGACAGTGTCTACACTGGCATGTGCGAGGCAGACGTGAGCAAGTATTTTTGCCTCCCCTGCTGAGTGGGACGCGGGAGGAAGTGATTTCCCCCCACCCCTACCGCACTAACTGGGACGTGGGAGGAAGTGATTTTTTTTTTCCCCCACCCCACTAACTGGGATGTGGGAGGAAGTGATTTTTTTCCCCCCCCACCCCGCTAACTGGGACGCACAGCGGAGCCGTGTGGGAGGCGTGATGTAGCACAGCGGGCTAGCGCTGCCGCTTCACAGCTCCGGGGACCCGGGATCGATTCCCGGCTTGGGTCGCTGTCTGTGCGGAGCCTGCACCTTCTCCCCGTGTCTGCGTGGGATTCCTCCCACGCTCCTAGGATGTGCGGGTTAGGGTGGATTGGCCTTGGTGAAATTGTCCCTTAGTGCCCTGAGGTAGGGGGGTTAGAGGGGATTAGTGGGTATAATATGTCGGGATTTGGTGGCAGGACCTGGGTGGGATTGTGATCGGTGCAGGATCGATGGGCCGAAGGGCCTCTTTCTGCACTGTAGCGTTTGTGTAATTCTACGATATGGAGGTCAGAGGGATTAGTGGGTGAAATATGTAGGAATTTGGGGATAGTGTTTGGGTGAGACTGTGGGCCATAGAATACCGTAGAATTTCTATGAATTCTGTAAGTTTCCCCCCGCACTAACTGGGGTGTGCGGCAAAGCAATCCCACCCCAAACTAACTGGGGTGCAGTGCATGAACGATTCCCTGTCTCCTGTTAGCTGGAGGCAATGCCCCTCGCTCCGGGTAAGTTTCAAGGCTTGAGGAATGCCGCTTTCTCTAACAGAGCAGGATATTCAGGTTCAGTAGCTCCCCTCACACTGTTCCTTTTTGACAGCTTGTTTTCTTGCTCCCTGTGTTTTTCCCCTCTTCCTCCCCCCACCCCCGCAGGTCCTTCGGCCCTTCCTCCTCCGCAGGATCAAGCTGGACGTCGAGAAGCAGATGCCAAAGAAGTACGAACACGTGGTGCAGTGTCGCCTTTCCAAGAGGCAGCGTTACCTGTACGATGACTTCATGTCGCAGGCTACGTAAGTGACTGTCCTGACCGCCCCTCCCCACCCTGTGCTGTACCTGTCCTGGGATGGAGGACAGTGTAGAGGGAGCTTTACTCTGTATCTAACCCCGTGCTGTACCTGTCCTGGGAGTGTTTGATGGGGGACAGTGTAGAGGGAGCTATACTCTGTATCTAACCCCGTGCTGTACCTGTCCTGGGAGTGTTTGATGGGGGGACAGTGTAGAGGGAGCTATACTCTGTATCTAACCCCGTACTGTACCTGTCCTGGGAGTGTTTGATGGGGGGACAGTGTAGAGGGAGCTTTACTCTGTATCTAACCCTGTGCTGTACCTGTTTCTGTCTTTCCCTCTGTCCAGCACCAAGGAAACCCTGGAGACGGGACACTTCATGAGCGTCATCAACATCCTAATGCAGCTGCGAAAGGTTTGCAATCACCCGAATCTGTTTGACCCCCGCCCCATCCACTCGCCCTTCATTACCCAGGGTATCTGCTACACCACAGCCTCCTGCATTCTCCGAGCACTGGAGTACCAGCCCTTCAAGGTAAGCTGTACGTGCGGGGAAATGGGTCAGGGCGTTAACCTTGTGCGTGTGTGTGGGGCACCGAAGCACGTGAAGTAGTCTTCGGGAAAGATCTCTTAGTCATCAAATGGGGTCTGGCTGGGTCCAGCATTTATTGCCCGTCCCTAGTTGCCCTTAGAGGGCAGTTAAGAGTCGCCCACATTGCTGTGCCTTTCAAGTCACATGTAGGCCAGACCAGGGTAAGAGCAGGAGAATTCCTTTCCTAAAGGACATTAGCGAACCAGATGGGTTTTGAGTAACTAAGTAGACACTGTTTACAGAGAGAGGGTGACAGATATTCGAGGGACACGGGGGCGATGGGGGGAAGGAAGTAGGTTGGGAGTTGAGATCAGGCCAGATCGGGTAAGGACAAGAGAATTCCTTCCCTAAAGGACATTAGCGAACCAGATGGGTTTTGAGTAACTAAGTAGACACTGTTTACAGAGAGAGGATGATAGGAACCAGAGAGAGACAGATTGATGGCGATGGGGGGAAGAAACTGAGGTGGGGGGTTAAGGAAGTCAGGCCAGACCAGCTAAGAGCAACAGATTTCCTTCCCGAAAGGATATTAGTGAACGAGATGGGTTTTTCTGACGATGGGTCATCAGTAGATTCTTAATTCCAGATTTTTTGTCATATTGAAAACAAATTCCACCGTCTGCCGTGGCGGGATTCGAACCCGAGGTTGTCAGAACTTCAGCTGAGCTGTTGTCATGGTTTACAGCATGGAAACTGGCCCTTCGACCCAACTTCGATGTAATCTATCCGTGCTATCCCATTTTTTAAACAGTTAAGTTATTTCTAAGTTTGCCCCATATCCGTCTGTACCCGTCTTACCTGTGTAACTATCTGAACACTTTTTAAAAGACAAAATTGTATCCTTCTCCCTTACTGCCTCTGGCAGCTCGTTCCAGACACTCGCCACCCTCTGTGTGAGAAAAATGGCCCCTCTGGACCCTTTCGTATCTCTCCCCTTACGCCCCCTACTTTTAGACTCCCCTACCTTTGGGGAAAAGATATTGACTCTCTCGCTGATCCGTGCCCCTCATTATTTAATAGACCTCTTTCAGATCAACCCCTCCAGAGGAAAAACGTCCCAGCCTATCCCGGCCTCCTTACAACTCAATCCATCAAATCCCAGTAGCATCACTCATTCCAGTTTAGGAGCTGGAGGGAGTTACACAGATAGGGAACGGGGTGTAGGGGGCTGGAGGGAGTTACAGAGATAGGGAAGGGGGTGTAGGGGGCTGGAGGAGGTTACAGAGATAGGGAGGGGGTGTAGGGGGTTGGGGAGGTTACAGAGATAGGGAGGGGTGTAGGGCGCTGGAGGAGGTTACAGAGATAGGGAGGGGGTGTAGGGGCTGGAGGAAGTTACAGAGATAGGGAGGGGGTGTAGGGGGTTGGAGGAGGTTACGGGGTGTAGAGGAAGAGATAGGGAAGGGGTGTAGGGGGCTGGAGGAAGTTCAGATGGAGGAGGGGGAGGGGGTGTAGGGGGGGCCGGAGGAGGTTACAGAGATATGGAGGGGTGTAGGGGGCTGGAGGAAGTTACAGAGATAGGGAGGGGGGTAGGGGGGGGCCGGAGGAGGTTACAGAGATAGGGAGGGGGTGTAGGGGGCCGGAGGAGAGGTTACAGAGATATGGAGGGGTGTAGGGGGGTTAGGTTACAGAGATAGGGAGGGGGTGTAGGGGCGGAGGAGGTTACAGAGATAGGGAGGGGGTGTAGGGGGGCGGAGGAGGTTACAGAGATAGGGAGGGGGTGCAGGGGGTGGAGGAGGTTACAGAGATAGGGAGGGGTGTAGGAGGGTTACAGAGATAGGGAGGGGTGTAGGGGGGGCCGGAGGAGGTTACAGAGATATGGAGGGGTGTAGGGGGCTGGAGGAGGTTACAGAGATAGGGAGGGGGTGTAGGGCACTGGAGGAGGTTACAGAGATAGGGAGGGGGTGCAGGGGTTGGAGGAGGTTACAGAGATAGGGAGGGGGTGCAGGGTTGGAGGAGGTTCAGAGATAGGGAGGGGGTGCAGGGAGTTGGAGGAGGTTACAGAGATAGGGAGGGGGTGTAGGGGGCTGGAGGAGGTTACAGAGATAGGGAGGGGGTGTAGGGGGGGCCGGAGGAAGTTACAGAGATAGGGAGGGGGTGTAGGAGGGCTGGAGGGGTTTACAGAGATAGGGAGGGGTGTAGGGGGGCTGGAGGGGGTTACGGAGATGGGGAGGGGGTGTAGTTTCTGGAGGAGATGCCAGCTGGTCGGTGGGGCTGTGGGGAGATTTGGAGGACTGTGGAGGGATTTGAAAGCAGGAGGTTGTGTGGGTCAGTGAGCATGGGCTGAATGAGGCCACATTCTCAACCGGGGGTGTGGGCGACCGCGGAGAAGACGTTGGGGGAGAGTGGCTGAGGTTGGGTGCACTCGGAAGTAGCAGTTAAGTTTTGAGTGGAGGTGGCGGGGGGTGGGGAGCAGTATGTATGTTGGGGATGGTTGGGCCCTGACTGAAGCTGCCGCCTCTTCCTCGCTCCCCCAGCAAGTGGACCTCAGCATCTTCAACCTGGTCAACATTGAGGGCCGCCTTTCCCGCTACGAGTCCCAGGAGTTCCTGCCCAAGTACAAGGTCACCAAGAAACTGATCGAGGAGATCGCCGAGGCTCCGGACCCCCCTCCCCGCCCCAAGCCCGTCCGCATGAAGGTGAACAGGTAGGTGCGTTCCTCCTGCTCTGTGCCTGCGCGCACGGTCCGCCGCCTCGCTCACACCTCTGTCCGAATGTACCGCTTCTGCCCTGGAGATCGCAGAGGCTCCGCACCTCCCCTCCCTGCCTCAGGCCCTGCCACGTGAAGGTGAACAGGTAGGTGCGTTCCTCCTGCTCTGTGCCTGCGCGCACGGTCCGCCGCCTCGCTCAACACCTCTGTCCGTATATGCCACTTCCGCCCCAACTTCTGTTCGGAGGAAAACGAGGCCCCTTTTTGCATACGCGGGTTACTCCCTCGCAGCACAGCCAGCATTGTAGGCCTGCACCCCTCACTCGTTGAATGTTGCGTTTGAATATCGTTCCTCCTTCCGACATCACAACCAATTTACACCCCCCACCCCCCAATTTGAAGGATTTCAAATTGAAATCCTTCAATTTGAAGTGCGTCCTGAGACACGAGCCGAGTGATGTGGTGCGGAATATTTTGTGGCACTAACGTTTATCTCTCTCTTCTCCTCCCTCCTCTCCCCTCTCTCTCTCTCTCTCTCTCGCTCCCTCCCTTCCCTCCGTCTCTCCAGGATGCTGCAACCGAATCAGAAGTCCGATGGCCGGACGGTGGTGTTGGTGAACAGCCCCCGCCCCGCGGTGGGGGTCGGCCAGCTGCCCCCGCAGCGTCTGTCTGGCAGCGGGGTGGCTGAGCTGCTCCACACGGTGCCCTGTGGTCCCACTGCCCTCCAGACGGTTGTCCAGCCCGTCACGCACACGGTTATTCCCACGCAGGGTAAGGCTCCCGTCTCTCTCTCTCTCTCCCACTCCCCCCTGGATCGGTGATCCAAGGCGCAGACAGCTCGAGTAATGCCAAGTGCTTAGAATCGGCTCGAGGTCTGCCTTACCGTGGGGATACAGGTTGGGCTCGGTAATGGGACGCGAGTGACGAGAATTGTGAGGATGCTGGTGTATATACAATCAAACCGGCATAAACTGGGCTGGTGCAGTGGATAGAATGCTTTAAAACAAATACACCAAATATTCATCAAGCCCTTCATCCCTTACAGACAAGTATCAGTAAATGGACTGGTGTCTCTCAGTCCCCTCTCTCTCTCTCTCTCTCAGGGAGATATCTGTACACTGACTGGTGTCTCTCAGTCCCCTCTCTCTCAGGGAGATATCTGTACACTGACTGGTGTCTCTCAGTCCCCTCTCTCTCAGGGAGATATCTGTACACTGACTGGTGTCTCTCAGTCCCCTCTCTCTCTCTCTCTCTCTCTCTCAGGGAGATATCTGTACACTGACTGGTGTCTCTCAGTCCTCTCTCTCTCTCTCTCGGAGATATCTGTACACTGACTGGTGTCTCTCAGTCCCCTCTCTCTCTCTCTCTCAGGGAGATATCTGTACACTGACTGGTGTCTCTCAGTCCCCCCTCTCTCTCTCTCAGGGAGATATCTGTACACTGACTGGTGTCTCTCACTACTCTCTCTCTCAGGGAGATATCTGTACATGGACTGTTGTGTGTGTCTCTCCTCTCTCCTCCCTCCTCCTCCTCCTCAGGGAGACAGATCCTGTGCTTGTTGTCAAAAGATGTTTTGGTGGATTGGCCTTGCTAAGTCAGTTACCCCTTATTGTCCAAAGATGTGCGGGTTAGGGTGGATTGGCCGTGCTAAATTGTCCCTTAGTGTCCAAAGATGTGCAGGTTAGGGTGGATTGGCCGTGCTAAATTGTCCCTTAGTGTCCAAAGATGTGTAGGTTAGGGTGGATTGGCCGTGTTAAATTGTCCCTTAGTGTCCAAAGATGTGGAGGTTAGGGTGGATTGGAATTGGTTGGTGGTGGAGGCAAATTCAGTAGGATCTTTTAAAAGACTTTTAGATAAATACTTGAGTGGTTATAGATAAGCCCGCTAGGTTGGGATATCATTGGCGCAACTTGTGGGCCGAATGGCCTGTCTGTGGTGGAGTTTTTCAATAATGTTCCGTCTCTGTCTCGTTCCAGGAGTGACCACACCGCTCGCCTTGCCCCAGGTGGTGGCCAGCGGGCCCCGGACCATCCTGGCGACCCCACCCCGCCTGCCTGTGGCCACCCCGCTCTCGGCTGTCGCCCCCCCCTCCTCCTCCTCCTCCTCCTCCTCCTCCTCGGCCGCCGCCGCTGCCGCTCCCACCTCCATCAGCTCGGCCCCCCTGGTGCGACCCTTCCCTGTGTCGGCCCTGAGGGTGACGGCCGGCCCCGGCCTGGCGGCCTCGGCCCCCGCCCTGCCCGGCTCCCAGCCCCAGCCTGGCGGGTACGCGGCGCCGGGGGCAGGGCCACCCCCCACCGTCCCCGGCAACCCCCCGGTCGGAGTGCCGCAGAGGTTCATCTTATCACCCGACATGCAAGCTCGGCTGCCCTGTAAGTGACACTCCGAGGAGAGGGGGGTGGTGGGCAGGCGCAAGAGTACGGTGGGGAGGTGGTGAGAGAGGTGAAGGGATGGGGTGAGAGAGAGAGGACGGGGGGAAGAGGGGGTGAGGCGGGGTGGGGTGAGGCAGGGAAGGTGGTGGGATGAGTCGTGGGGGGAGGGAGGAAGGGGTGGCGTAGGGAGGGGAAGGGTGGGGCTTGAGGGGGTGGAGTGGGGTGAGGCAGGAGGACGAGGCGAGGTGGGGTTTGGGGATGACGGGATGTGGGGCGGGGGAGGGGGATTGGGGGGGAGAGTTTAATCTTCATTTGATAATCACAAATTGTCTCACATTAACACTGCAATGAAGTTAGTGAGAGAATCCCCCTTGTCTCTGCACTCCGGCACCTGTTCGGGTGCGTTGAAGGGCAGTTTTGCGCGGCCAATCCACCCTAACAGCGTTATGCGGACTGTGGGGGGGGGGGGGGAACCCACGCGGACATGGGGAGAACGTGCAGACTCCACACAGACAGCGACCCGAGCCGGCAATCGAACGCGGGGTCCCTGACGCTGTGAGGAGGCAGTAGCAGCGCTCACCCCTGCTGTGCCACCGTGGGAGGGAGCCGGGGAGCTGTGGTTCTGGGGATGGGTAAGCAACGAAGGATAGATTTGCCACTCTCTCTCTCTCCTAGACCGCCTCCGGTTCTGGAAGGGGCAGAACTCCTTCCTCCGGTTTGTGAAGTCTCTATTCCTGACGACCCTGTCTAGGAATGGCGATGGGGTCAGCTACAGAGCGGGCAACGTGGGACTGTGCTTCAACACCGTTCTCGCGCTCTCTTACTGTCTGTCTTTCTCTCTACTCTCCCCTGTGGGGCTGAGGAGGGGCATAGTGCAAGTGCCTCATAGTTCCATGGATCTCAGTTCTCTTCCCGGCTCCTATGCGGAGGCTGCACATTCTCCCCGTGTCTGCATGGGTTTCCTTTGTTGTCGTTTTCCTCCGAGTCCAAAGATGTGCAGGTTAGGGTGGATTGGCCGTGCTAAATTGTCCCTTAGTGTCCCAAAGATGTGTAGGTTAGAGTGGATTGGCCATGCTAAATTGTCCCTTAGTGTCCAAAGATGTGTAGGTTAGGGTGGATTGGCCGTGCTAAATTGTCCCTTAGTGTCCAAAGATGTGCAGGTTAGGGTGGATTGGCCGTGCTAAATTGTTTTCCCTTAGTGTCCAAAGATGTGTAGGTTAGGGTGGATTGGCCTGCTAAATTGTCCCTTAGTGTCCAAAGATGTGTAGGTTAGGGTGGATTGGTCGTGCTAAATTGTCCCTTATGTCCAAAGATGTGTAGGTTAGGGTGGATTGGCCGTGCTAAATTGTCCCTTAGTGTCCAAAGATGTGCAGGTTAGGGTGGATTGCCGTGCTAATTGTCCCTTAGTGTCCAAAGATGTGTGTTAGGGTGGATTGGCCGCTAAATTGTCCCTTAGTGTCCAAAGATGTGCAGGTTAGGGTGGATTGGCCATGCTAAATTGTCCCTTAGTGTCCCAAAGATGTGTAGGTTAGGGTGGATTGGCCGTGCTAAATTGTCCCTTAGTGTCCAAAGATGTGTAGGTTAGGGTGGATTGGCCGTGCTAAATTGTCCCTTAGTGTCCCAAAGATGTGTAGGTTAGGGTGGATTGGCCGTGCTAAATTGTCCCTTAGTGTCCAAAGATGTGCAGGTTAGGGTGGATTGGCCGTGCTAAATTGTCCCTTAGTGTCCAAAGATGTGTAGATTAGGGTGGATTGGTCATGATAAATTGTCCCTTAGTGTCCAAAGATGTGTAGATTAGGGTGGATTGGTCATGATAAATTGTCCCTTAGTGTACGTTAGGATTAATAGGGTTAATACATGGGGATAGGGTTTGGGTGAGTTGTTCTGTCCGAGGGTCAGTGCAGAGCCGAATGCTATCGTGGGGATTCCACCACTTTCCCGGGGACGGTTGTCGGATTGGGGCAGTTTGACCCGTCCCCTGTATTGACCTTGTTATTTTTCTCTCTCTCCCTCTCTCGCCTCGCCATGGGCCTCCGTCACCCCCTCAGCGGGTGAGGTGGTGAGCATCGGGCAGCTGGCCTCCCTGGCCAACCGGCAAGGGAGTCACCAGGCCACGCAGGGCAGCAAGCCTGTCACCTTCCAAATCCAGGGCAACAAGCTGACCTTGGCCGGGGCGCAAGTCCGACAGGTGGCGGTGGGGCAACCTCGACAAGTGCAAGGTAAGAAACCAGCCCTTCCCCCCCTTCTTCTTTTCATCCTCCTCCTCCTTCTTCTTCTTACTAAAAGCCTATCCCCTCCAAACGTCCTCCCCCCACCCTTACGCCAGGCTAGGGGACATATTGTTCAACCTGTCCGGATACTCCACCCCATGCCGCTATGGTGAAGAAAGCCCCACCGACGCCTCTACTTTCTCAGGAGACTAAGGATATTTGGCGTGCCCCCTCCGACTCTCACCAACTTTTACAGACGCCCCATAGAAAGCATCCTTTCTGGGTTGTATCCCAGCTCGGTCTGGGCTCCGGCTCTGCCCCGAGACCCGCGAGGAACTATAAAAGGCTGGTGAATGTAGCCCCCAATCCCATCACGCAAACCCCAGCCTCCCGTCCGTCGACTCCGTCTACACTTCCCGCGGGGAAAAGCAGCCGGCATAATCAAGGATCCCCCTCCCCCAGACACACGCCGGACATTCTCTCTCCCACCTTCTTCCGTTGGGGAAAAGATACAAAACTCTGAGGTCCCGTTACCGACCGACTCGAGAACAGCTTCTTCCCTGCTGCTGTCAGACTCTTGAACCTCGCATTGAGCTGATCTCTCTCTACACCCCTCGCTGTGACTGTAACACTACACTCTGCACCCTCTCCTTTCCTTCTCTGTGAACGGTATGCGTTGTATAGCGCACAAGAAACAATACTTTTCACTGTATGTGAACGTAGGACAATCCAGCACCAACAGGCCCTTCGGCCCACGAGTTGCGCCGATCACATCTACCAATCCACAGACCTATCTATAACCCCCTATCCTATTCGTTTCCATATACTCATCCAGAAGTCTCTTAAAAGACCCCAGAGAGTTTGCCTCAACAACCTCCGACGGCAGTCGGTTCCATTCGCTCACCACCCTCTGAGTGAAAAACCTACCCCTGACATCTTTGTACTTGCACGTTGGGGGTTCTCCAAATTCCTTCCCTCCTCCCACCCCGTGGCTTATCCGGCTGGAAAGACTTTGGCGTGGGGCTTCTCTCTTTGTCTTTCGGGGGTTGTGTCCTTAGTTTGAGTCGGCCAGGACCTGGGCACTTGGACCCGGAGAATAATTCGGTCCTCCGTCTCTCAGAATACGAAAGGAAGGTGGTCCACTTGCTTGACTCGAAGGCAAACCTGGGCCCTGTTAGAAACCTCCACCCACTTTGGAATCGGGAATGAGATCACGCAATCGTTCCAGACTGCGGGGAATGTGAACTTCACGCAATGTCGAGTCACAGGAGTGTCTCCTTCCCTCTCAAACCCCCCTTCAACGAAATTGCCTCTCGTTGGTTGTTCCTGGGGGTATGGAGATCCTAAGAAATAGTAGGAGTAGGCCATCAAGCTCCCCTTGAGCCTGCCCCACCATTCAATAAGATCGTGGCTAATCTGATAGTGGATCAGTTCCACTTTCCCACTTTCTCCTCCTCAATTCCCTTGTCTGTCAGAAACCTATCTACCCGTGACTTCAATATATTCAGCGAGGTAGCCTCCACCACTTCAACGGGCAGAGAATTCCAGAGACTCACCATCCTTTGAAGAAGTTCCTCCTCAACTCCGCTCTAAGTTTATCGGCCCCCTCCAAGGTCAATATATCCTTCCGCAAATACAGCGACCACTTTACTCAGCATTACCGTGCTCTGGGGGATGGTTAATAGTCAGAAGGGATCTATTTGGTTGAGTAGTTTAGTTAATCTGCTCACTCTTGGTTAAATAAATAAACGGTTCCTGGCGGGGGGTAGTCTGCAGCGAGCGAGGGAGCGTCCTGTCCGACCGCCTGTCCCACTCAGAGTCGCCGGCGTTTGTCTCGTCGCTGGTCGCCTTCGACGGGGGGGTCGCAGATCAATCTCGCCGCGTTGCTGTTGGGGGGGGCCACCGCCTGTTCCCACCTCCGACATCTCGGCAGCGAGACAGGGATTCCCGGCGTTCTGTCTTGTGGAATCCCGAAGTGACGGGGTGGAGTTCTGTCTTCATCCCACCACGGGGGGATGGGGTGAGTCACCTCGGTGTGCGTAAACTCACATGTATCTCTTTCTTTCTCTCTCTCTCTCTCTGTCTCTCCAGGTAACATGGTCCACCTGGTGTCTACTGCAGGGCATCACATCATTGGCCAGCCCACCCAGCTGGCCCTCATCCAGGCGGTCACGCAGCAGAGCGTCCAACCTCCCCTGGGGGTCCAGGCCCCGCTGCAGCAGCCCACCCACAACCCGCAGACCACCGCCATCTCTCCCGCCGCTACCTCCATGGGGCTCAGCACCCCGCTCGGCACCACACCAGGTGGGTGCATCGCTTGGTCGTTTAGAGGCCTCGGGCGGGGAGGGGGCACGGGCCGTGAAGTGTCGGCACGGCGGGTCGGACTTGGGATTTGTTGGGGGGGGGGGGAGGTCAGGGGGCTGGGGAAGGGGGTTGTCGTGAAGTTGAGTGGAATAATTGTAGGTTGGGAGGTGTGTCGGAAATGGGAAGGGGTGGGGGGAGCATCGCGTGGTGGCACTTTGCTCGAGTTCAGGCAGGGGTACACAGAGTATCCAAACTGAAACGTTCGTATCGGAGGCCGAGCAGCAGGGTTACGAAGACAACGGGCTTTCGAATTTAGCCAATCAAGGCACTTAGATACCAAGAACTTAAGAAATTTAAAATCTGATGGTTTTTGGCAATAGGAGGACCACTCCTTTTGTGGGGGATGTTGATATATCACCGGGGAGGGGGTAAGAAAAGGGGTCAGAGCGACAAAGAGGGGAGAGCAACCTGCCAGAGGTAATGGCTCTCATCTTGGGGTTGGATAGAGAGAGGACATGTCCCCTTTTTCTCCCGAGCTCCGCCATGCTCCCTTCGCCTCGCGTCCAACGCTCCCCGAAATGTCTTGCCTTTATCCCGTGGCTTGTCTTCTTGCCTCTGAGACTTTTTCTCCAAAGTTGTACATGATTATTGGTATTAGTCTCGTGTGGGAGAGAGAGAGAGAATCACTGGCTCTCGTAGCTCCATCTCAGAGAACGCAACCTCCAAAGAGCAAAGGCAGAAGAAAAGTTCCAGACAGAAGAATCAGCAGAGAAGGCCCAGATATTCCAGAAGGCACAAAACCTGGTCGTAATTCCCCTCGAGAGCGACAATTCTTGTTAACGAGTGTGACTCGTGCCTTGAACCGCATTCCCTTAGAACTTTGTTTCGTTGGGGGATGGTTAGTAGTTAGAAGGATTTATTTGGTTGAGTAGTTTAGTTAATTTGCTCACTCTTGGTTAGATGAATAAATTGTTAATTGTAGAGGGTGTATCTGGGAGTTATTCTGATTTAATCGCTAGAAGTTGCGAAGGAGCAGGTCACACCACTCCTCTCGCACTCTGTACGGATTACAGGCCGAGTTATTCCTCTTTGGATGTTTTGGGATTAGTTCTCGGGATGGGGTCTTCTTCTGCTTTATAACTGGGTGAAGATTATAAAACGTAGAAGGAGAATGAGGCCACTTGGCCCATCTGCTCTGCCATTCAATCGTGGCTGATATTTTCCCCGGTCCCCGTCCTCCTGCCCCTTTTCCCGCCTGCCCCTTTTCTCCCCCCCGGTCCCCAGTCCCCCCCCCCCCCCCCCCCCCCCCACCGTTGGACACCGACAGCATGAACACCATCTCCTGAACCTCTGGAGTTTGACAGGGGAGACTTGGAGAGGCTGATGGCTCCTGAGAGATTCCAGATCTGTCACATCTTTGCCCACTCTCCTGCGCGCCACCTCCCTCTTTCCTCGTTACTTAGGGGCAGGTAGGACTGACTCTTGGCTGAGGTAAAGGTTCTGTTTGTTGTGCTGTGGGTTAAAGATTCATGGGGGGGTGTGGTGACGTGTTGGGGAGGGGGGGTTGTTTGATTTGCCAGCCTGTTGTAATTGTGTGTCTCTCTCTCTCTCTCTCCGTGTCTCTCGCCCTCCCCTCTCTCACCCTCCCCTCCCCCCCTCACCCTCCCCTCCCCCCCTCTGCAGTCCCTGCCTCGGTGGTCACCAGCTCCAGTGTGATGAAGATCGTGGTGCGCCAGGCCCCCAAGGAGGGTTTCCCGCTGGCCGTGCACTCCCCCCGGCCCCTGGCCGTCTCGGCCGCCCGCTTCCCGGCCACCGTGGTCACCCCTGCCCGGGTCCAGCTGCCCGTCGGGGCCCTGACCCTCACCTCGGCCCAGCTGCCGCCCACCCCCCGCCCGGTGCTGAGGGTGCTCCACACAGCCGCGGTCAGCACCGAGCAAGGTGAGTACCCGGGTTCCAGCTTCGTGGGGAGAGTGGGAGGGGTCTGCTGGGGAGAGGGGAGGGGCAGGGGGTCTGCTGGGGGGGAGGGGCAGGGGGATGATGTCTGCCGGGGAATGGGGGAGCTCTGGGGAGAGGAGAGGGTTCTGCTTGGGGAGGGGAAGGGACCTGTTGTAGGGGAGAGGGAGGGGGATTTGCCGAGGGAGGAGGAGCATGCCTGGGAAGGGGGGTTGGGGGAAGAGGGGGTAGGGGAAGGGGAGCCTGCAGGGAGGTGCGGATAGGGGAGGGGGAGCCTGCTGGGTGGGTGCAGAGAGGGAGTAGGGGAGGGGGAGCTGTCGGGGGAGAGGGGGGGTGGGGAGCGAATCTGCTGTGGGTTGGGGAGGGAGGGTCATGAGCTTCCTGGAGACGGGAGGGGGGAATCTGCTGGGGAGTCCGCGAGCTTCCTGGGGAGATGAGGTTGGAGGGAATGTCTACTTGGGAGGTTCAAGGTGGGGGGAAAGGAGACGGCTGGGGAGTTCTTGTGTTTTGAGAGAGGGGAAGTCTGCTGGGGAGTTAGTGCTCCTCTGCTGGGGGGAGGGAGACCAGTGGGAGGATGTTGCTGTTGGGGTGTCGGCTGATCCACACCAGCAGCGGAAACACCATCTCCTGAACCTCTGGGGTTTGCCGGGGAGGCTTGAAGAGGCTGATGGCTCCTGAGAGATTCCAGAACGCTGGGGTGAGGGTCCCGGTCTCGGGGGTGGAGATACAGGAGGCAGACCGACTTCTGGTGGGCGGGACAGCGGGTTCGCACCGCTGCCTCACAGCACTAGGGACCCGGGTTCGATTCCCGGCTTGGGTCACTGTCTGCGTGGGGCCTGCACATTCTCCCCGTGTCTGCGTGGGGTCTGCACATTCTCCCCGTGTCTCCGTGGGTTTCCTCTGGTTTCCTCCCACAGTCTGAAAGACGTGGGTTAGGATGGATTGGGCCGTGCTAAATTCTCCCTCAGTGTGACCCGAACAGGCGCCAGAGTGTGGGCGACTAGGGGATTTTCACAGTAACTTCATTGCAGTGTTAATGTTGGCCGACTTTTAATAACAAAATAAACTTTAAAACTTTAAGTGGATTGGCTATGCTCAATTGCCCCTTCGTGTCCAAAGATAAAATTTTTAAGTTTATTTATTAGTGTCCAGAGTCGGCTTACGTTAACACTGCAGTGAAGTTACTGTGAAAATCCCGAGTCGCCCACGCTCCTGTTGGGGTTACTCTGAGGGAGAATTTAGCACGGCCCAATCCATCCCTAACCCGCACGTCTTTCGGATGGTGGGAGGAAACCAGAGCACCCGGAGAAAACCCACGCAGACACGGGGAGAATGTGCAGTCTCCACACAGACAGTGACCCGAGCCGGGAATCGAACCCGGGTTCCGTGGCACTGAGAGGCAGCAGTGCGAACCCGCTGTGCCATCGTGCCCAGGATCTCCCTCCCGAACTGCGCTGCGGGTGTCCCTACACCACACGTGGGGACTGCGGTTGGTTTGAGATAGTGGCTCTCCCACCCCTCCGGCCCCCTGAGGGGGGCATTTCGAGATGAGGAATGTCTACTTTAAATCCCCTCCCTCTCGAACGACGCCAGCTTCTGCAGTCACCCACACGTCGGTTGGTGTGGGATTGTGAACAAGATGTTAATGACTCTTGTGTGTCTCTCCCTCTTCCCCCCTCCCGTTTCTCTGTGTCTCTCCCTCTCTCTCCCCCCGTTTTCTGTCTCTCTCCCTCTCTCTCCCCCCCGTTTCTCTGTCTCTCTCCCTCTCTCTCCCCCCGTTCTCTGTCTCTCTCCCTCTCTTCCCCCCTTTCTCTGTCTCTCTCCCTCTCTCTCCCCCCGTTTCTCTGTCTCTCTCCCTCCTCTCTCCCCCGTTTCTCTGTCTCTCTCCTCTCCTCTCTCTCCCCCCGTTTCTCTGTCTCTTCTCCTCTCTCTCTCTCTCCCCCCGTTTTCTCTGTCTCTCTCCCTCTCTCTCTCTCTCCCCCCGTTTCTCTGTCTCTCTCCCTCTCTCTCTCTCTCCCCCCGTTTCTCTGTCTCTCTCCCTCTCTCTCTCTCTCCCCCCCCGTTTCTCTGTCTCTCTCCCTCTCTCTCTCTCTCCCCCCCGTTCTCGGTCTCTCTCCCTCTCCTCTCTCTCTCTCTCCCCCCGTTTTCTCGGTCTCTCTCCCTCTCTCTCCCCCCGTTTTCTCGTCTCTCTCCTCTCTCTCTCTCCCCCTGTTTCTGTGTCTCTCCCCCCGTTTCTCTGTCTCTCTCTCTCTCGCTCTCTCTCCCCACTATAGCAGCTGCTCCCACTGTGACCCGATTGGTTGTAGCTGGTCCAAATGTCACTGAGAAGGAAGACGCAGAGTTACCGATGCTACGCCCGGTGATGGTCAGACCCCCTGCGGCCTCCCCGGAGCCGGTCACCTCATCCCCCTCGCTGGCAGCTCTGCGACCCCGCCGTCACCTCACTGTCCCACCCAGTAAATCACCCTTCAAGCTGGTAAGCACCAGACTGGGGGGTAGGGGGGAGCAGTTCCCCGATAACGTATACCTGCCGGGACCCCTCCTTCCCCCTGTGCCCCCTACGCACCTACCCCCCCCCCCCCCCCCCCCCCCCCCTTTTCCCCCTGCGCCCTCTACGCCGGGACCCCCCTCCCTTCCCCCTGCGCCCTCTACGCCGGGACCCCCCCCCCCCTCCTTCCCCCTGCGCCTTCTACACCGGGACCCCCTTCCCTGCACCCTCTCCGCGGGGACCCCCTTCCCCCTGCGCCCTCTATGCCGCCCCCCCCCTTCTCCCTATGCCCTGTATGTCGGGACCCCCCCCCCTGCCCGCTGCGCCTCTCGGCTATACGCTTGAACCTCTACGACAGGACCCTCTCCTTCTCCCCCCCCCCCCCCCTTCTGCCTTGTCTCCGCTTGGGACCCTCCCCCACCCCACGCGCCCTTCTCCCTGCACGGTCTCCGCTGGGGACCGTCCCAGAGCCGTTTCCCCTGCACCCTCTCTGCCAGGACCCACCTCGTGCGCCCCCTACGTCGCCACGTTCCCCCGCCTTTACGCTGTGCCCTGTTACGTTGTGACACTTTCCCCCCCTCTCTCTGTCTCTCTCTGTCTCAGGAAGCGCTGGAGGAGAAGAAGCGCCGGCGCCGGCAGGAGTGTCTGGAGCGGATCTTTGCCACCAACGAGAGGCGGTGCGCGGCCACGCCTATCTACGGCACCGAGCTGCTGCGGCTCTGCTCCCTGGCAGAGCGGCTGGCCGACGGTTCGGAGGGCCCCCCCGAGGTGGCGGGCTGGCGGGGGCTGGGCTACGCGCACTGCCTGGCGGCGCAGCGGGGCCCCGAGCGCAGGCCCCCACAGGCTTACTGGCGCACAACGCAGGCCCTGGACAGAGCGGTACACAACCCCGAGAGGCGGATCGAGGAGCTGGCAGACATTATAGACAGGTACCTGGGAGCTTCATCAAACTTCCCCGTGCTGTACCTGTCCCGGGATGGGGGGACAGTGTAGAGAGAGCTTTACTCTGTATCTAACCCCGTGCTGTACCTGTCCTGGGAGTGTTTGATGGGGGACAGTGTAGAGGGAGCTTTACTCTGTATCTAACCCCGTGCTGTACCTGTCCTGGTAGTGTTTGATGGGGGACAGTGTAGAGGGAGCTTTACTCTGTATCTAACCCCGTGCTGTACCTGTCCTGGGAGTGTTTGATGGGGGGACAGTGTAGAGGGAGCTTTACTCTGTATCTAACCCCGTGTTGTACCTGTCCTGGGAGTGTTTGACGTGGGGACAGTGTCGAGGGAGCTTTACTCTGTATCTAACCCCGTGCTGTACCTGTCGTGGGAGTGTTTGATGGGGGGACAGTGTAGAGGGAGCTTTACTCTGTATCTAATCCCCGTGCTGTACCTGTCCTGGGACGGGGGACAGTGTAGAGAGGGATTTACTCTGTACCTAACTGGAGTTCCTTGCTGACGCCAGTGTTTAACAGCTCCTGTCTCCTTCTCTGTTTGCCAGATTTATTTTCGTTATCCCTCCTGTGGAGGCTCCGGCGATTCAGATGCACGTTTCCCACCCTCACCCCTCCGCCCTGCGGCAGCAGAGCCTGCTCACCGAGACTCTCCGCCGTGAGCTGTTCCCCCGCACTGCCCGCCTGCACAGAACCATCTGCAACATGCGGACTCAGTTCCCCGATCTGCGCCTCATACAGTACGACTGCGGTGAGTGTGGGAGGAAGGGTGGGGGGGGGGTGTGATACCGTGTATTATGAAGGGGGAAGTGGATGTCCTTCCTGAGAAGTAACACGACCTCTTCAAGAGGAGTACCTCCCTTGATAATGTGTTAAAGTGTGTGTGCGATGGGGGGGGGAAAATATCCTTCAACTTCTAGTGATTAAACGAAAAATATCTCCGTGAGGCACTCTGTACAAAGCAGCAAGTGACACTTCATTTATCGAACTGAGAACAGTTAACTATTAATGAACAAAATACAATTCTGATGGCATGCTGTTTCGGTAATTATAATTCCCACTCACTAACAAAACCAAGTCGCTCTCTAAAATACAATCCGGTTTTATCTGTCGGAATCCTCTTGTCGCCTTTGCTGTGTTCTCTTGGTACCTTTACGATTGAGATGAGGTTTTCTTTTAAGACCTAAGTGTGTCTGCTGCACACAGACAACACAGTCTCTATCTGTGTCTCTCAATCTCTTTCTGGCTCTGAACTGTGGCAATCACTGGCAGTTCAGGTTGCATTGACACTCCAGGCATTGTGCCCAAGCCTCATTCCTACAACCCCACGTATTGCCCACCCTAACCTCCTGCATTTTTGGACACTTATGGGACAATTTAGCACAGCCAATCCACCCTAACCTGCACATCTTTGGACACTAAGGGACAATTTAGCACGGCCAATCCACCCTAACCTGCACATCTCTGGACACTAAGGGACAATTTAGCACGGCCAATCCACCCTAACCTGCACATCTTTGGACACTAAGGGACAATTTAGCACGGCCAATCCACCCCTAACGTACACATCTTTGGACACTAAGGGACAATTTAGCACGGCCAATCCACCCCTAACGTACACATTTTTGGACACTGAGGGACAATTTAGCACGGCCAATCCACCCTAACCTGCACACGTTTCAGACTGCGGGAGGAAACCCCTGCAGACACAGGGAGAATGTGCAGACTCTGCTCGGGCGGTGACCCAAGATCAGAATTGAATCTGGGTTGGCGTTGAGGGAGGAGTGGGCGGCTGAGGGATGCCGCTGTGTTTTTGCTCAACGGAGCTACTCACCTACGACCCGTGTAAAGCCACATCTCTCTCTCTCTCTCTATATATCTCCCTCGTGCCCTGACCCTCTGTTACTCGTCCACACAGGTAAGCTCCAAGTGCTGGACATTCTGCTCCGCCGGCTGAAGATGGGTGGACATCGGGTGTTGCTGTTCACACAGATGACACGGATGCTGGACATTCTGGAGCAGTTCCTCAACTTCCATGGTCACATCTACCTGCGGCTGGATGGCAGCACCAAGGTGGAGCAGCGACAGGTGAGCGCCGCACTGAGAGGGGTTGGTGCTGAGGGAGCGCCGCACTGCGGGGAGGGTCGGTGCCGAGGGAATGCCGCACTGCGGGGAGGGTCGGTGCCGAGGGAGCGCTGCACTGCGGGAGGGTCGGTGCCGAGGGAGCGCTGCACTGCGGGGAGGGTCGGTGCCGAGGGAGCACCGTGCTGCGGGGAGGTAGGTGCTGAGGGAGCGCTGCACTGCGGGAGGGTCGGTGCTAAGGGAGCGCCGCACTGCGGGGAGGGTCGGTGCCGAGGGAGGCCCACGCTGCGGGAGGGTCGGTGCTGAGGGAGCACCGTGCTGCGGGGAGGGTCGGTGCTAGGGAGCGCCGCACTGCGGGGAGGGTCGGTGCCGAGGGAGCGCCACGCTGCGGGATGGTCGGTGCCGAGGGAGCGCTGCACTGTGGGAGGGTCGGTGCCGAGGGAGGCGCCACGCTGCGGGATGGTCGGTGCTGAGGGAGCGCTGCACTGCGGGAGGGTCGGTGCCGAGGGAGCGCCACGCTGCGGATGGTCGGTGCCGAGGGAGCGCTGCACTGCGGGGAGGGTCGGTGCCGAGGGAGCGCTGCACTGCGGGGAGGGTCGGTGCCGAGGAATAAAACCCAGTAGTAGGGTATAGGTAATCCTGCTATGCAGTAATTGGCTTCTTTACTCTATACGGTGGTTCCTTCAGTGGCATTATTTTTGCACATCTATAAGGCATGGGCTTCGCTGACCAACCAGCATTTATTACCCATCCCTCGTTGCCCTTGGAGGGGCAGTTGGGGGTCACCCACATTGCTGTGGATCTGGAGTCACAAGTAGGCCAGGCCGGGTAAAGATGGCAGGTTTCCTTCCCTAAGGGACATTAGCGAACCAGATGGGTTTTTTTTTCGTAACTAAGTAGACACTGTTTACAGAGAGAGAGAGAGAGAGAATGACAGGAACCAGAGGGGAGACTCCGAAAGGGAAGGAGATGGGTTTTTCCGACAAGGGGGTCAGGAATAGATTGTCAATTCCTGATAATTTTTTCTTCCCGAATCGAGTGCGGGATTCGAACCCAGAACGTGATGTGGGTTAATAGTCTCGTGGTAATACCAGCTCTCCAGTGGGAGGGTGGCCGAGTGTCGCCGGAGGAATGTCCGCCTTTGTTTATCCCCCTTGCGTCTGTCTCGCTGACCCGATCTCTCTCTCTCTCTCTCCCCGCCGTCCCGCAGACCCTAATGGATCGTTTCAACGCGGACAAACGCATCTTCTGCTTCATCCTGTCGACGCGCAGCGGGGGCGTGGGGGTCAACCTGACGGGGGCCGACACCGTCCTGTTCTACGACAGCGATTGGAACCCCACCATGGACGCCCAGGCCCAGGATCGCTGTCACCGCATCGGCCAGACCCGGGACGTCCACATCTACAGGTGAGCGCGGGCGGCCTGACCCTCCCGCTCCCCGGCGGGGCCGAGGAGGGCCAGCCCCTCCCCCGATATAGAGCATGCAACCTTCGCCTTGGCCAATCCGCTCTCCCATTCTTCTTCGTTTCCAGGGTGCGGGGTTAGCGCTGCTGTCTCAGCCGGGTTCCATTTCCCGTAGCACAGCGGGTTAGCGCTGCTGTCTCACAGGGACCCGTGTTCCATTCCCCACGGCACAGCGGGTTAGCGCTGCTGTCTCACAGGGACCCAGGTTCCATTCCCCGCGGCACAGCAGGGTTAGCGCTGCTGTCTCACAGGGACCCGGGTTCGATTCCCCACGGCACAGCGGGGTTAGCGCTGCTGAATCACAGGGACCCGGGTTCCGTTCCCCGCGGCACAACGGGTTAGCGCTGCTGTCTCACAGGGACCCAGGTTCCATTCCCCACAGCACA
Organism: Sphyrna mokarran; assembly: GCA_024679065.1. Taxonomy (NCBI): domain Eukaryota; kingdom Metazoa; phylum Chordata; class Chondrichthyes; order Carcharhiniformes; family Carcharhinidae; genus Sphyrna; species Sphyrna mokarran. The sequence goes on from JAGIQG010000160.1 coordinate 38,113, forward strand.
GCGGGTTAGCGCTGCTGTCTCACAGGGACCCGGCTTCCATTCCCCACAGCACAGCGGGTTAGCGCTGCTGTCTCACAGGGACCCAGGTTCCATTCCCCACAGCACAGCGGGTTAGCGCTGCTGTCTCACAGGGACCCGGGTTCCATTCCCCGCAGCACAGCGGGTTAGCGCTGCTGTCTCACAGGGACCCGGGTTCCATTCCCCGCAGCACAGCGGGTTAGCGCTGCTGTCTCACAGGGACCCGGGTTCCATTCCCCGCAGCACAGCGGGTTAGCGCTGCTGTCTCACAGGGACCCGGGTTCCATTCCCCGCGGCACAGCGGGTTAGCGCTGCTGTCTCACAGGGACCCGGGTTCCATTCCCCGCGGCACAGCGGGTTAGCGCTGCTGTCTCACAGGGACCCGGGTTCCACTCCCAGCACAGCGGGTTGGCGCTGCTGTCTCACAGGGACCCGGGTTCCATTCCTGGCTCGGGTCACTGTCTGTGCAGAGACTGCACCTTCTCCCCGTGTCTGCGTGGGTTTCCTCTGGGTGCTCTAGTTTCCTCCCACAGTCCCACGGCGGTGGGGGGGTTATCTCGGAGAGGGTAGTGCATGGTGAGCGAGGGAGCGTCCTGTCCGACTGCCTGTCCCACTCAGAGTTGCCAGCGTTTGTCTCGTCGCTGGTCGCCTTCGACAGGGGGTCGCAGATCAATCTCGCTGCGTTGCTGTTGGGGGGGGCCACCGCCTGTTCCCACCTCCGACATCTCGGCGGCGAGACAGGGATTCCTGGCGTTCTGTCTTTCGGAATCCCAAACCGACGGGGTGGAGTTCTGTCTCCCTGCTCCACAGAGAGATAGGCGTATCACCTTGGTGCTTGTGTACTCACCTGCATCTCCCCCTTTCTCCCCCCCCCTCTCTCTCTCTCTGCCCCCCCCCCCCCCCCCCCCCCCCCCCAGGCTGATCAGTGACCGGACAGTGGAAGAGAACATTTTGAAGAAGGCCAATCAGAAGCGAATGTTGGGTGACCTCGCCATCGAGGGAGGCAACTTCACCACGGCCTTCTTTAAAGAGGTACTGAGTGACCCGCGTGGTGGGGGGGGACAGTCAATCCCAGAGAGAGAGAGGGGAATGGGGGGGACAGTCAATCCCAGAGAGAGGGAGGGGAATGGGGGGGACAGTCAATCCCAGAGAGAGAATGGGGGGACAGTCAATCCCAGAGAGAGAGAGGGGAATGGGGGGACAGTCAATCCCAGAGAGAGAGAGAGGGGAATGGGGGGACAGTCAATCCAGAGAGAGAGAGGGGAATGGTGGACAATCCCAGAGAGAGAGAGGGGAAGGTGGGAGACGGGTCACATCCCAGAGAGAGAGAGGGGGGAAATGAGAGGGGCCGTCCAATCCCAGAGAGAGAGAGGGGAGAGGGAGAAGAGAGTAGGGGGGACACGGGGGGACTGGTCAATCCCCAGAGAGGAGAGAGAGGGGAATGGGGGGGACAGTCAATCCCAGAGAGAGGGAGGGGGAATGGGGGGGACGGTCAATCCAGAGAGAGAGAGGAGGGGGAATGGGGGGGACAGTCAATCCAGAGAGAGAGAGAGAGAGGGGAATGGGGGGACGGTCAATCCCAGAGAGAGGGAGGGGAATGGGGGGGACGTCAATCCCAGAGAGAGAGAGGGAGGGAATGGGGGGGACGGTCAATCCCAGAGAGAGAGAGGGGAATGGGGGGAAGGACGGTCAATCCCAGAGAGAGAGAGAGGGGGGGGACGGTCAATCCCAGAGAGAGGGAGGGGAATGGGGGGGACGGTCAATCCAGAGAGGAGGGGAATGGGGGGGACGGTCAATCCAGAGAGAGATGGGAATGGGGGGGACGGTCATCCAGAGAGAGGAGGGGAATGGGGGGGACGGTCAATCCCAAGAGAGAGGAGAGAGAAGGGGAATGGGGGGACGGTCAATCCCAGAGAGAGAAGGGGGGGAATGGGGGGACGGTCAATCCCAGAGAGAGGGAGGGGAATGGGGGGGACGGTCAATCCCAGAGAGAGAGAGGGGAATGGGGGGGACGGTCAATCCAGAGAGAGAGAGGGGAATGGGGGGACGGTCAATCCAGAGAGAGAGAGGTGAAATGGGGGGGACGTCAATCCCAGAGAGAGAGAATGGGGGGGACATCATCCAGAGAGAGGGAGGGGAATGGGGGGGACATCATCCAGAGAGAGTGAATGGGGGGGGCGGTCAATCCCAGAGAGAGGGAGGGGACGAGAGAGGGACGCGGATCGGAGAGAGGGGAATGGGGGGACGGTCAATCCCAGAGAGAGAGAGGGGAATGGGGGGGGACGGTCAATCAGAGATGAGAGGAGGGAATGTGGGGACGGTCCAATCCCAGAGAGAGAGAGGGGAATGGGGGGGACGTCAATCCCAGAGAGAGAGAGGGAATGGGGGGGACCGGCAATCCCAGAGAGAGAGAACGGTCCAATCCCAGAGGAGGGAGGGAATGGGGGGACGGTCAACCCAGAAGAGAGAGGTACTGGGGGGGACGGTCAATCCAGAGAGAGAGAGGGAAATGGGGGGGACGGTCATCCCAGAGAGAGAGAGGGGGACATGGGGGGGACGTCAATCCCAGAGAGAGGGAGGGGAATGGGGGGGACGTCAATCCCAGAGAGAGGGAGGGGAATGGGGGGACGTCATCCAGAGAGAGGGAATGGGGACGGTCATCCAGAGAGAGGGAGGGGAATGGGGGGGACGGTCAATCCCAGAGAGAGGGGAATGGGGGGGACGGTCAATCCCAGAGAGAGAGAGGGGAATGGGGGGGACGGTCAATCCCAGAGAGAGAGAGGGAATGGGGGGGACGTCGAATCCCAGAGAGAGAGAGGGGAATGGGGGGGACGGTCAATCCCAGAGAGAGAGAGGGGACGGTCAATCCCAGAGAGAGAGGGGGGAATGGGGGGACGGTATCCCAGAGAGAGAGGGGAATGGGGGGGACGGTCCAATCCCAGAGAGAGAGAGAGGGGAATGGGGGGAGAATCAGTCAATCCCAGAGAGAGAGGGGAATGGGGGGGACGGTCAATCCAGAGAGAGAGGGAGGGGACGGTCCCAATCCCAGAGAGAGGGGAATGGGGGTGACGGGAGAGAGGGGGGAAAGGGAGGGACGGTCAATCCAGAGACGAGGGAATGGGGGGGCGGTCAATCCAGAGAGGGGGAAGGGGGGGACGGTCAATCCCAGAGAGAGTGGAATGGGGGGACGATCCCAGAGAGAGGGGAATGGGGGGGACAGTCCAATCCCAGAGAGAGAGCGGGGAATGGGGGGGGACGGTCAATCCAGGTCATCAGAGAGAGGGGAATGGGGGGGACGGTCAATCCAGAGAGAGACATGAATGGGGGGGACGCAATCCAGAGAGAGGGAGGGGAATCAATCCCAGAGAAGGGGTACGGTCAATGAGGGGACGGGGTCAATCGGTGGGGATGTCAATCCCAGAGAGAGAAGAGGGAGAAGATGGGGGGGACGGTAATCCAGAGAGAGGGACGGTCAATCCCAGAGGAGGAGAGAGAGTGTAATGGGGGGGACGGTCAGAGAGGAGGAATGGGGAGGACGGTCAATGGGGTGAGAGAGAGGAGGGACGGTAATGCAAGAGAGGGAAATGGGGGGGACAATCCCAGAGAGGGGGAATGGGTCCAATCCTCGTCAATCCAGAGAGAGGGAGGGAAAGGGGGGGGGACCAGTCAATACAGAGAGAGGGATAGGGGAGAGAGATGGGGCAATGTGGGGGGGAACGGTCCCAGATGGGGGGACGGTCAATCCCGAGAGAGAGAGAGGGAATGGGGGGGACGGTCAATCCCAGAGAGAGAGAGAGGGGAATGGGGGGGACAGTCAATCCAGAGAGAGAGAGGGGAATGGGGGGACGGTCAATCCCAGAGAGAGAGGAGGGAATGGGGGGGACGGTCAATCCCAGAGAGAGAGAGGGGAATGGGGGGGACCCAGAGAGGGAGAGGGTAATCCAGAGAGAGGGGGAATGGGGGGACGTCCAATCCCAGAGAGAGAGAGGGGAATGGGGGGGACGGTCAATCCCAGAGAGAGAGAGGGGGGAATGGGGGTGACGGTCAATCCCAGGAGAGGGGGAATTCCAGAGAGGGGAGGGAATGGGGGGGACGGTCAATCCCCAGAGAGAGAGAGGGGAATGAGAGAGGGGAGATGGGGGGACGGTCATCCCCAGAGAGAGAGAGGGGAATGGGGGGGGACGGTCAATCCCAGAGAGAGGGGGGGATATGGGGGGACGGTCAATCCCAGAGAGAGAGAGGAATGGGGGGGGTCAACCAGAGAGAGGGAATGGGGGGGACGATCCAGAGAGAGGGGAATGGGGGGACGGTCAATCCCAGAGAGAGAGAGGGGAATGGGGGGGACGGTCAATCCCAGAGAGAGGGAGGGAATGGGGGGGACGGTCAATCCCAGAGAGAGGAGGGGGGGAATGGGGGCGCGAGGTGGGGGGGACGGTCAATCCCAGAGAGAGAGAGGGGAATGGGGGGGACGGTCAATCCAGAAAGAATGGGGGGACGTCATCCCAGAGAGAGAGGGGAAATGGGGGGGGGACGGTCCAATCCCCAGAGAGAGGGAGGGGAATGGGGGGGGACGGTCAATCCCAGAGAGAGAGGGGAATGGGGGGGACGTCATCCCAGAGGAGAAGGGGACCAGAGGAGGGGAGGTCAATCCCAGAGAGAGGAGGGGGAAATGTGGGGGGACGGTCAATCCCAGAGAGAGAGAGGGACTGGGGGGGGACAGTCAATCCCAGAGAGAGAGGGGAATGGGGGGACAGTCGAGAGAGAGGTCAGTCATCCCAGAGAGGGGAGGGAGGACGAGAGAGGGGAATGGGGGGGACGGTCAATCAGGAGATGAGAGGGGAATGGGGGGGACGTCACCCAGAGGAGAGAGGGGAATGGGGGGGACGGTCAATCCAGAGAGAGAGGGATGGGGGGGAAATCCCATGGGGGACTTCAATCCAGAGAGAGGGAATGGGGGGGACAATCCCAGAGAGAGAGTGGGGGGGACGGTGAGAGAGAGAGCGGTCAATCCCAGAGAGAGGGGAATGGGGGGACTGTCAATCCCAGAGAGGTTGGGGGGCACTGTACTGACGCATGGTTGTGGGGATAACCGTTGTACATCCCGACGGGGGGGAGAGCCCGACTTCCTGGAACCCCACTGCACATCCTGACCTGCTGTTGAGTGCTGTGTTGGGATGTCTGGCTGTGACGCTATTAAATCCAGAGAGAGTGGAACATCCGTCATTCCCGGAGGAGTTGGGGGGACGGGGGGGTGGGGGGCGACCGTCTCTGTTATTCGTCCAAATTGTGATTGGTCACACCTCTGTTATTGGTCCAAAAATAATTAGCTGGTCATCTGCGCTGCGTTCCAACACTTTTGCTATGTATATTTATAACACTAGGAATTTGATTCATTATTGTCACAGTGAAAAATATCGTTTCTTGCACGCTGTACAGACAAAGCGTACTGTTCACAGAGAAGGAAAGGAGAGGGTACAGAACGTAGTGTTACAGTCACAGCGAGGGGTGGAGAGAAAGGTCAGCTTAATGCGAGGTAGGGTCCATTCAAGAGTCTGACAGCAGCAGGGAAGAAGCTGTTCTCGAGTCGGGGTCGGGACGGGACCTCAGACTTTTGTACGTCCTCCCTGATGGAGGAAGGTGGGAGAGAGAATGTCTGGGGTGCGTTCGGGGGTCCTTGATGATGCCGGCTGCTTTTCCCCCGAGGAAGTGTGGACGGAGTCGATGGACGGGAGGCTGGGGTTTGCGGGATGGGATTGGGGGCTACATTCACCAGCCTTTTGTAGTTCCTTGCGGGTCTTGGGGCAGAGCAGGAGCCCAGACCGAGCTGGGATATGTCGGGGAAAGGATGCTTTCTACGGGGTGCCTGTAAAAGTCGGTGAGAGTCGGAGCGGACATGTCAAATTTCCTCAGTCTTCTGAGAAAGGAGAGGCGTTGGTGGGGCTTTGTTAACTATAGTGTCGGCGTGGGGGGGGACCAGGACAGGTTGTTGGTGATCTAGACACCTGAACATAGAACATTACAGCACAGAACAGGTCCTTCGGCCTTCGATGTTGTGCCGACCAAAATAAAAAGCAATGCCCCTCCAAACTAAACCATTCCCTTCTCTTCCATATACTTATCAATTAACCTCTTAAACGCCACCAAACTTGGCGCATCTACGACAGCTGCAGGCAGGGCATTCCACTCCCTAATCACTCTTTGAGTAAAGAACCTACCTCTGATATCCGTCCTATAACTCATACCCCTTAATTTAAAGCTGTGTCCCCTCGTGCTAGCTGAAGCTCTCTCGATCCTTTCTAGTCCGTTCCCGTTGATGTAGACAGGGGCACGTTCTCCTCTACACTTCCTGAAGGCGATGACTTCATGTTGCTGTCGTCGAGGGAGAGATTATTGCCGCCGCGCCAGTTCACCAGGGAGCTGGCAGTGCAGCTGGGGTCAGCCAGGGGAAGTGGAGACTACTGCTGATCTGCATGGGATTGGTGAGGGAGGGGGGTCCACGATTGGGCTGGGGTTAGGCGGGGGGGGGGTTGCGACTTGGACTGATGGGGCGGGGGTATGTGCTTGTTTTGACTGTCTGCAGTAAGAGGGGGCCCTGCCAGCTGTCTGTCTGTCAGCCCTCTGCTAATGCAGATCTGTACACGCGCAATAGCTCCCTCGACCAGTTCTCTGGCGTGTTAAGCCCTGCTGGCCTGGTGGAGTTGGAGGGGAATGTGGCCACGCGATCGGGGATGTGTAAGTCAGCGTGCTGTTGAGCTGGAGTGTCCTTTGAGCCTTTGCTCCCGTCCCCTTGCGTACTCACCCTGTCTCTCCTCGTTTGTCAACCCTCCCCTCGACAGCAGACCATCCGGGAGCTTTTCGATCTGCCCTCGGAGGAGCCCAGGAAGGAGCCGGAGCCCCTCACTCTGCCGCCTCCCCCGCCCCAGCCCGAGGAGGACGACTCCATGTCGGCGAAGCAGACGCAGATACTCGAACAGGTAACGCCCGTCTCTGCGGGGCTCTCAATCCGCTCGGCTCCGACCGCTGGGAGTTTGCCGGCGTGCGCCGGATCGAATAATGCCCGTTCCTCGTCTGAGACGGGATGGTAGAGAGCGGCGAACTGAACACCGGTTCTGCCAAAGCGAGTTATTACGGATTTCGTAACTCGGCGTTTGAGCAACGGTGATTTAATTATGCGTGCGTTTACAAAAAGAAAATCATCCTTCGACAGGCATTTAGAGACACAAGAACTGATTAGAGACAGTCAGCATGGATTCAATGGAAAAATCATGTCTCTCAAATGTGTTCTGAAGGGGTTAACGAGAAGGTAGATGAGGGCAGTGCAGTTGATGTTGTCTACACGGACTTTCACAAGGTTTCTAACAAGGTACCGCATTGTTGCGTAAGGTTAAATCTCCCGGGATCCAGGGTGAGGTATCTAAATGGATACAAAATTGACAGAGGGTGGTTGTAGAGGGTTTTTTTCAAACTGAGGGCCTCAGGGATCGGTGCTGGGCCCACTGTTGTCTACATTAATGATTTGGATGAGAATATAGGAGGCACGGTTAGTACGTTTTGCAGATGACACCAAGATTGGGGGCACAGTGAAGAAAGTTATCTCCGATTGCAACGGGATCTTGATCGATTGGGGCCAGTGGGCTGACGAATGGAGTTTAATTTCGATAAATGCGAGGTGATGCATTTTGGTCGATTGAACCAGGGCAGGACTTACTCAGTTAACGGTCGGGGGAGAGTTACAGAACAGAGAGATCTCGGGGTACAGGTTCATAGCTCCTTGTGGACAGAGCGGTGAAGAAGGCATTCGGCAATGCTTGGTTTCATCGGTCAGAATACAGGAGTCGGGGACGGTCTTGTTGAAGTCGTACAAGACATTGGGAAGGCCCACGCTTGGAAATACTGTGTACAGTTCTGGTCACCCGATTATAGAAAGGATATTATTAAACTAGAAAGAGAGCGGAAAAGATTTACTCGGATGCTACTGGGGACTTGATGGATTGAGGAGAGGCTGGGATAGACTGGGACTTTTTTCTCTGGAGGGGTTGATCTTATAGAGGTCTATAAAATAATGAGGGGCACAGATCAGCGAGAGAGTCAATATCTTTTCCCCCAAAGGTCGGGGAGTCTAAAACTAGAGGGTGTAGGTTTAAGGTGAGAGGGGAAAGATACAAAAGGGTCCACAGAGGTATTTTTTTCACACAGAGAGTGGTGAGTGTCTGGAACGAGAGGCAGTAGTAGAGACGGGTACAATTCTGTCTTTCAAAAATCTTTTAGACAGTTATATGGGTATGATGAGTATATTAGATTTGATTTATTATTGTCACGTGTATTGGGGTACAGTGAAAAGTATTGTTTCTTGTGCGCGATACAGGCAAAGCATACCATTCGTAGAAAAGGAGAGAGAGATGTGTGGGTTAGGTGGATTGGCCACGCTACAGTGTTTCTTGACGTTTAGGGGGAAGTACTAGGGTCTCAGTGCATGGGAGATAGGGCCTGGGTGGGATTGTGCTCACTGCGGAGTTGATGGGCTGAATGGCCTCCTGCACTCTGGGATTCTGCTCTGTGGCAGAGGGCGCAGAATGCGGTGTTACCGTCACAGCGAGGGGTGTAGAGAGAGATCAGCTCAATGCGAGGTCGGTCTGTTCAAAAGTCCGACAGCAGCAGGGAAGAAGCTGTTCTCGAGTCGGTCGGTGCGGGGACCTCAGACTTTTGTATCTCTTTTTCCCTGCCGGAAGAGAGAGAATGTACCCGGGAGGATCCTTGATTACGCCGGCTGATGTGGGGATGCCGGCGTTGGACAGGGGTAAATACATTAAGAAATCTCTCTGCTCCAGGTTAAAATCCGACAGGTTTATTTGGCAGCAAAAGCTGGTGGCAACGGGAAGTGCAGACGGACTTCAGTGGATGGGGAAGGCTGGTTTGCGTGATGGGATTGGGCTACGTTGGCCACCCTCCCTCGCGGTCTTGGGCGGACTCTGTCGGACATAAGAGCGAGCAGAATTAGGCCCAAGGATTCTGCTCCGCCATTTGATGGTGGCTGGATGGTTTTTCTCTCATCCCTGTTCTCCTGCCGGTGGGAGGGAGGCTGGTGTAGTGGGATACGTGGGCAGACGTTTAGGAGGAACAAAGGCAAAAAAAAACACAGCGTGGGAAACAGGCCCTTCGGCCCAACGAGCCCGCGCCGCCGCCACCCCGATGTTCCCACCTCTACCCGCGATCCCTGTCTGTTTATAGATCTATGGATTAAAAACCAAATTTGAGACGATTTAGGGAGAATTTGTTCCGCCAATCAGCCACGTCTTTGGGATGTAGGAGGAAACCGGAGCGCCCGGAGAAAACCCACGCAGGCACGGGGAGAATGTGCAAACAGACACAGGCCCAAGTCCATGTATCTGCACAGCACAGCGATAGTCACAGAGCTGTCGTGTTGCCCATCAAATGGTCCAGGTCAAGCGTACACTAACGACGTGAAGCACTAGAATACTCTCGAAAAATATCCAAGAGCAGCCCTCTCACGCGTGTATGTCCCTTGTTAGACAACAAGGTGGACCAAAGCACCTGTAGGATTAAAAACAAATATATCAATATCATCGTCTATTGACACACTTCCCAGGGAACTCCCAAGGCTCATGATCCCTATTTTAAATCAATTTAGGGGGGGTTTGCTAATACAAAAAAGGTGGGGTAGCATGGACGGATTGGGCAGAAGGGCCTGTTTCCACGCTGTACAAGGGGAAGGATGGAACTCCTGGGTTTCTGGAAGCATGCGGCGGGACTCCTGTGAGGCTCTTTCTGCTCCGGCACTGACGTGGTTATTTAATCCCCCCCCCCACCTCCGGCGCAGGCCCTGTGCAAGGCCGAGGACGAGGAAGACATCAGAGCGGCCTCCCAGGCCAAGGCGGAGCAGGTGGCCGAGCTGGCCGAGTTCAACGAGAACATCCCCCTGGACGGGGAGGAGAGCTCCGCGCGGGAGGAGGACGAGGAACTCTCCAAGGCCGAGCAAGAGATCGCCGCGCTGGTGGAACAGGTAAGGAGGCGGAGGCCCGGGGAGCGGAGCGGGGGGGGTTACCTGTAACTGTCCCGCGATTGTCTCCCCGGCCCAGACGCATCTCCCCTCCTGCTCCCTCCGCACCATTCACTCGACCGTAACCGTCAAGTCTTGTGGGAACCCGTTCGGCCAGTTGAGCCTGCACCAACTGCCCCTGTTCTCGTGTACAAAAAAAAAATCCCCCCCCCCAACCCCACCGTCACCTCCTGTCCTGCTAATCCCCTCGCACCGAGGGGCAAGTTAGCACGGTCAATCCCCCCCTCCCTCCCCTTGGGTCAGCCTGGCCCCCTCGCTCGCTCCCTTGAACCGGCCCTCCCCCTCTCTCTCCCTCCCTCCCCTTGGGTCAGCCTGGCCCCTTCCCTCTCTTGGGCTGGCACCCCCCTTGGATCGGCGGCCTGCTTTTTCTCCCCTCCTTTTGGGTTGGCGGACCCCCCCACACCTTGGGTTGGCGGCCTGCCCTCCCTCCCCTGCCCCCTTGGGTTGGCGGTCCCCCCTCTCCCTCCCCCCAGTCCAGCCTGCCCTCCCTCCCTCTCTCTGTTTATTGAGTTCAGTAACGTGCTTCTCTCTCTGTCTCTCTCTCTCTTAGCTAACACCGATCGAACGGTACGCCATGAATTACCTGGAGGCCTCCTTGGAGGCGGTTAGCAAGGAAGAGTTGAAGCAGGCAGAGGTAAGAAATCTCTACTGTGTGAGCAGAGCCCTCCCTCTTTCCCTCCCCCTCGGACAGGTGTCGAGAACCCCCCTCCCCAATCCGGAAACTGAATAAAAACTTCTCGGAGGAGAGTTGTGTGGGGGGTACAAATCAGTTAACAGTAAACTACATCGCTGTGGTTGTGGAGTCACGTGTAGGCCAGAGTAGGGTCTAATCATAGTTCACCTTTAGTCTGTTGGACTCTGTTTCTCCCTTAAACCCCCAGCCTGTAAGATGTGTAGGTTAGGGTGGATTGGCCGTGCTAAATTGTCCCTTAGTGTCCAAAGATGTGTAGGTTAGGGTGGATTGGCCGTGCTAAATTGTCCCTTAGTGTCCAAAGATGTGCAGATTAGGGTGGATTGGCCATGCTAAATTGTCCCTTAGTGTCCAAAGATGTGCAGGTTAGGGTGGATTGGCTATGCTAAATTGCCCCTTAGTGTCCAAAGATGTGCAGGTTAGGGTGGATTGGCCGTGCTAAATTGCCCCTTAGTGTCCAAAGATGTGCAGGTTAGGGTGGATTGGCCGTGCTAAATTGTCCCCTTAGTGTCCAAAGATGTGCAGGTTAGGGTGGATTGGCCGTGCTAAATTGTCCCTTAGTGTCCAAAGATGTGCAGGTTAGGGTGGATTGGCTGTGCTAAATTGTCCCTTAGTGTCCAAAGATGTGTAGGTTAGGGTGGATTGGAGGGGTCTTGGGGACTGAATGAGATTGTTGATGGGTCAAATGGCCTCTGATTTGATGATATTTGCCTCGTGATATTGGCCCCCCCGCGAAATTGACACCCCCCGAAGCCAGGTTTCCTCAGTTGCATGGTGAAGTACCCCCTTGCAGGCAAATTGTAACCCAGCCCGTTCCGTGTGTGTTTTGTCCCCCTCTCCCTCCTGACCCCTCTCTCCAGGAGCAAGTGGAAGCAGCTCGGAAGGATTTGGACCAGGCCAAGGATGAGATCTGGAAGTGGGCGGAGGACGAGGAGCAGAGGCAGCGCGAAGACCCGCACCACAAGCGGCACAAGAAGGCCCGGCCCCCCCCCAAACCCCAGGGCGAGCGGCCCAGCACCCGCATGAGCGAGAGGCTCCGCGTGTCCCGGCTGAGTTCCCGCGAAGCGGAGCAGCGGCCTCTCCCCCCTCCCCCTCCTCCTCCTGCTCCTCCTCCAGCCCCTCCCGCTCCCCTCGAGGTGCCTCCTGCACCCTCCCCCAAAGAGCCGGCCCCGCTGCTCCGATACGAGGCGGCTCCCTCGCGCGACCTGCACATCCACATCAGCACCGAGCTCCCGGAGGAGCTCTTCGAGGAGGAGGCCCCCCCGGGGCCCCCCGACCCCGCCTCGGCCCTGGGCGAGAGGCGGGTGGAGACGGGATCGGAGCCGCCACCGCCGCCGCCGCCACCCCCCCTCGCCCAGGAGGCCGGATCCCAGAATCCGGCCCCGCTCGCCAACGGAGGGGGCCCCCACGCCCCCTCGGATGAGGCCTCCCCCCCACTCTTCTCGGGGGCTTCCTCCGGAGCTGCTGTCGAGGCCCCCTTGGCCCCGGCCAAGCCGGAACCCCGGGGGTCTGCGGCGGGGAGGGAGCCTGAGGCCTCCCAGCCTGCCTCTCTGGACCCCGCCCCGCAACCCATCAATGCCGGCCGCCCGACCCCCAACGGTCTGGACCTCGATGCCTCGGTAGGTCGGAGGGCAACGGAGGAGGAGGAGGAGCCGCCGCAGGCAGGAGGTGAAGGGTCGTTGGGGCCAGCCCTGCGGGCGTCGACCCCGGATGCCGGAGGTGAAAGGTCGGAGGAGCCCGCGCGACGGACATTGACGGCGGCGAGTGGGGGTGGAAGGTCAGGGGGTCGCCCACCGCAGGCGTTGGCCGTCGAGGCGGGAGGTGAGAGGTCGGAGGATCGTACACTGCAGACATTGACCGCAGAGACAGGGGGTCAAAGATCGGAGGAGGAGCCTACACAGCGGACATCGGCCGCAGAGACGGGGGGTCAGAGGTCGAAGGAGGAGCTTCCAGCGCGGACATTGACCCCGGAAATCGGAAGTGAAAGGTCGGCGGAGCCTATGATACGGACACTGACCCCGGACCCCGGGGGTGAAAGGTCGGAGGAGCCCCAGATACGGACGCTGACCCCAGAGGTTGGGGGTGAAAGGTCGGAGGACACGATTTGGACACTGACCCCGGAACCCGGGGGTGAAAGGTCGGAGGAGCCTACATCACGGACATTGACCCCGGAGACCGGGGGTGAAAGGTCGGAGGAGCCTACATCACGGACATTGACCCCGGAGACCGGGGGTGAACGGTCGGAGGAGGCCAGGATACGGACACTGACCCCGGAGACCGGGGGTGAACGGTCGGAGGGCCCTACTCCGCGGAGGTCGTTGAGCCCGGATTTGGGAGCTGAAAGGTCGGAGACGGGAGGGGTTGCGTGCGATCGGCTCGGGGAGGAGGTGCAGACGGACTCTGCGGTGACAGGAGCGCGGGACACGGGGAGAGGCGAGGCCTCGCCTCGGCTTTCGGACCCTGAGCAGGTCGGGAGGTCCCCGGGAGAGGGGAGCCCGGGGCGAAAACACGCGGTGCCTGCCACCGCCTCCCCGGGCTCCCCCAGGGCGGAGGTGGAGGAAGAGGCGGCTCGGGTGTCCGGCCCCCGTCCCCAGGGAGGAGACCCCAGGCCTGTCTCCCCGCCCAGGAGGAGGTCGGAGCAGAAGCGGCCGGCGCCGGGCCCCGTTGGGGAGGAGAAGAGGCGGAGGCGGAGGCGGCGCACGGCCGACCAGGAGCTGCTGAGGCCGCAGGGACCCCCCGGCGACCCCCGCCTGACCGCCACCGTCCTGCGCAAGGTCCCCGGTCGCATTAACGTCATCGTGGAGCGGCGGGAGCCGGCCAAGAGAGTCCGGCGGGCAGCCCCGCTGAGGAGACCCGCTCCCGCTCCGGAGGCAGCCAGCGGCGCCAGAGACGACCCCCCACCCCCTCCCCCTTCCCCGCCCAAAACCCGGCAGGGGCCCCGGCAACGGGAGGCGCCGGGCGCCGGCTCCGACCTCTCGGCCCAGAGCCAGCAGCCTCCCCCGGCCAAGAGGCCCAGGCCCGAGGAAAAGGACGGCGACAGCCCCGTCCCTCGGCCTCAGGACCGGGCCAGGAGGCGGCCCCGACCCCCCTCCTCCTCCTCCTCCTCCTCCTCCTCCTCGTCTTCTGGAGGGGAGGAGGAGCCCGGCTCGGAGCCGCCGCCGCCACCCCCGGCCTCCCGCGGCCTGCCGCCGCCCCGCTCTACCCGCCAGCGCCCTGGGCACCTGGTACCCCCCCTGGAGCGCCGGCGGTACAAACCGCGGGGCGCCAGAGCACCCGCGCATCAGGGCAAGGCTCCCCCCGGCGCGCCGGAGGGGAGGGGGCGCCCCACGGAGCCCCCCCGCTCCTCCTCCTCGTCCTCCTCGTCCCCCTCACCTCCCACCTCGCCCCCACCCACTCCCGACAGGGTCCTGCGCAGCCTGAGTGCCGCAGCTGCTGTGGCTGCCAGTACCCCCGCCGGGAACACCCGCTCCTGCCGGGGGTCCTCGCCGGCCCCCCTCCTCCCCCCTCCCCCGGCCCGCCAAGAGGAAAGGACGGCCCCCTCGGCCCTCCGCTCTCCTCCCCCTCCCCCTCCCCCTCCCCCTCCGCCACCGCCTCCTCCCCCTCCGGCCCCCACCCGGGGACGTCCCCCGAAGGTCAAGCGCGCCGCCGCTCCCCCCCGCCCGCCCCCTTCGCCTGCACCCGGCCCCTCCGGTCGACGAGGGCGCCCCCCCAAGTCCCACTCCAAGAGGGGCCGCCCTCCCAACCCCCGGCCCTCGGGGGCCGAGACCACGGCGCAGGCGCAGCAGCCGAAACGGCCCAGGGGTCGCCCTCCGTCCTCTCCCCCCAAGAAACGAGGCCGGCCCCCTTTGTCCCAGCGACCGGGGAGGAAGCAGTGAGGGTTTTCGGGGGAGGGTAGGTAGGGCGGAGTGGGGCGAGGTGGTGGCGGGCGCGGGCATTGTCTACTGATTCTCGAGCGTGTGTGTGTGTGTGCGACGAAGGCTGGGCGTGGGATCCAGTGTGGGAGGGACAGACACACACACACAGAGGGACCCTGACTCTCGGGTGGGGTGCGCCAGTGTGGGGAGGGTGGGGTCTGTTTGGTGCCAGTCTGTTCACAGCTCAGGTTTGTGTCTACTGATGGGTGTGTTCCCTCCTGCTCTTTCTATCACCCGTCTCTCTCTCTCTCTCTCTCTCTCCCTTCCATTCTCCCTCTTTTTCTTTTCCTCCCTCTCCCTTCCTCTCTCTCTCTCCTTGTCCCTCCGTGTGTCTCTTTGCCCCCCTCTGTGTGTTGTGTGTGTGTCCCGGCCCCCCTGTGTGTGTGTGTGTGTGTGTGTGTGTTCCCGACCCCCCTCTGTGTGTGTGTGTGTGTGTGTGTGTGTGTGTGTGTGTGTCCCGGCCCCCCTCTGTGTGTGTGTGTGGTGTCCCGCCCCCTCTGTGTGTGTGTGTGTGTCCCGGCCCCCTCTGTGTGTGTGTGTGTGTCCCGGCCCCCCTCTGTGTGTGTGTGTGTGTGTGTCCCGGCCCCCCTCTGTGTGTGTGTGTGTGTGTCCTGGCCCCCCCCTCTCTCTCTCTCTCGCACAAGGAGGGTTTACCTCTTGAACCCTGCTCCTCCTCCCTCCACCCGTGCCAGGGTTGGACCTTCGAACCCCTGCCCTCTCCCTCTGTACCCCCCCCCTCCCCCACAGCCACCCATCATTCTTAGCCTGCTGATAAGGTTTTTCCTAACCGTTTGCAGCCCCCCGCGAATGTCTCTGGGGGTGAGGGGCCCTCAGTAGGCTGGGTGGGTCAGCGGAGAGGGGGGAGGGAGAGAGAGAGGGGGCACACTTGCAGGCGAAGCGAGTTCAGCAGACGAGGTTTGTCCACGCCCCTCTGCTCGGAAGGAAAGCCATGCTCGCTGGGGATCATCTCCGCCTGACAGCAGACGGTTAGGAACGTGGTTTTGTCGGGGTGGGGGGGAGAAAGGGGATGCAAGACGTTATCGCTCCCCAATCCCGGATCTCGAAGGCACAGTGACACACACACTGCTCTCCCTGCGCGACCCTCCCCGCACCTCCCTCCCTCCCTCCCTCCCCGCCACCGGCACAAAAAAAACCCCCCCCCCCCCCCCCCCCCCACACCCCTTAAATTATGTGACCAAATATTTGTGAGCCTTGTGTGCCCGCACCCGCGTTGCTGTCTGCGCCGACTCTCACCTCCCGCGGGGGGGGGTGGAGGGTGGGGAGATTTCTCACGAGCCTCTCCCTCTCTCTCTCTCTCTCTCTCTGTCTCTCTCTCTCTCCCCACTCCCCCACTCCCCCCCTCCGATCTGGACACCCGGTAGCCCGTCAAAAGTTGTAGAAAACGTATCGTTCGTTTCAGATCGACGAAGGGGCAGAGAGAGAGAGCAGGGGGGAGTGCGGGCAGGAGGGGAGGGGAGAACTTTTTACCCCCTCTCCTCTTGCTCTGTGTGTCTCCCCTCCCTCCCTCCCCCTCTGCTCTGCTGCCGAAAAACTAGCTGTTCTAATTATGTAATTACCAGAAGGGAATGAGCATTTCCAGATTTGTGGTTGATTTGTACAGCTGTTTATTTTTTGGGGTAATGTGTTCTCTTAAAAAACCCTCTCCCTCCCTTCCCGTCCTCTTCCCCCTCCCGTCCTCACCGCCTCGATTCCCCCCCCTCCCCCCCACCCCCGTCCACCAAAAGAAAAACCCCGTACCCCGCTCCCTCCCCTCTCCCGTTCTCCGTGTATTATATATATGTAACTTTTGAATAAATCCTATGCAAAAATTATTTTGTATGGAAAATGAAGAGACGTCCGCTCGTCGAAATGGGGAAATTAAAAAAAAAAAATTGAGAAAAACATTCAACGAGAGGAATAAGCCCGTGGAACTTGTTGCGCAAGTTTTTGTGCCTACTCTGTGTGTTGTGTGTGTGCGCTCGTGCGTGCTAACTCTGCGTCCAGGAAGCACAGGAACGCAACAGGACAGGTACAGCGCGACGGGGATGGGGTGGAGCGAGAGCGGGGGGCTGCAGGGAGGGGCACGCGCGGGCAGAAGTGAGGGACTTTCCCTCCGAGGTCCCGGGAAGGGATACGGCCTTTCCGCTACTCACCTCCTCTCCTCCCTTCCCCCACCCCCCCCACCTCACCCAAACTATGTTCTTAGGTAAAGTAAGTTCCTTCTACACTGTCCCCCCCAATCAAACACTCCCAGGACAGGTACAGCACGGGGTTAGATACAGAGTAAAGCTCCCTCTGCACTGTCCCCCCATCAAACACTCCCAGGACAGGTACAGCACGGGGTTAGATACAGAGTAAAGCTCCCTCTACACTGTCCCCCCATCAAACACTCCCAGGACAGGTACAGCACGGGGTTAGATACAGAGTAAAGCTCCCTCTACACTGTCCCCCCCATCAAACACTCCCAGGACAGGTACAGCACGGGGTTAGATATCTCGAGTTGAATACCTAACTCCTTTGTGATATCTCTTGAGCATTTTGTCTGAGAGAGTGGATTCCACTCATTCCACACCCCTCTCTGGGTGAATAATTTTCCCCTCAGGTTTGTACGAAGGGTTACAGTTTAAACTGACCCCCTGCTTCTGGACTCCCCCCAACCATCGGGAATGTTAGTATTGTTTGGGAGGGAGCTCCGGGCTTCTGATCTGTGCCAGTGAAGGAATGGCCGGTTTAATTTGCAAGTTAGGAATGTTTTTTTTTGAGGGGTGGGGGGTACTGCGTGTGGTATTGGGGGAACTGTTAGGCAGTGGGTATCTTGTAGATGGTACGCACTGGTCGTGGGGTTGCTGTCGATCGAGCGGGGGGAGGAGTGAGGGGGGGTTGCTTTGTCTCGGGTGGTGTCGAGTTTCTCGAGTGTTGTTGGGAGCCGCACCCATCCCAGGCGAGCGGAGAGACAGTCCCATCACACTCCTGACTTGGTCCTTGTGGATGGTGGGACAGGCTTTGGGAAGGGAGGCAGGAGGCGAGTTCCTCTCTGCAGGTTTCCCAGCCTCTGACCCACTCTGGGAGACACAGGATTGATATGGCTGGATCCCAGTTCAGTTTCTGCTCAATGGGAACCCCCAGGCTAGTTGGGAGGGGCTCAGAGATGATAATAATGTTGAATATCCTGGGCGGGGGGCGGTGTGGGGATGGTTTGATTCTCTGCCTGGCACTTGTAGTGTTAATTTGCCACTTTCCCACCCAATGCTCCGGTGACCTGCCCACAGAGCCCTGCGTCTGGATCCTGACGATAGTGTGGTGGGTTGGGATCCTGCTGTGTAAATGTCCAGGGCTACCCGTGTTTGGACACGGGACAGCTTCAGTGTCTGAGGAGCGGTGAACATTGCGCAGTCAACAGCGACCACCCCTGTGGGAGGGGAGATCATCGCCGAGGACGGCTCAGGGGTGGGGATCAGTACAACTCTCTCTCCACTCGCCTGGGATAGGTGCAGCTCCCAACACTCGAGAAGCTCGACACTACCCAGGGCGAAGCTTGGCTGGCACCCCCACCTGCAACCACCCCCTTCCCTCTACCATGCGGTAGCAGCCATGGGTACCATCTACAAGATCCTCACCCTGCACTGCTCCCGTTTCGAAGGATAAGGGGCAGTAGCTACATGGGGAATACCAGCGCCTGCAAGTTCTTGCCCCCCCTCCCCATCCAAGCCTCTCACCGTCCCCAGTGGAAATATATCGGCCATTCCTTTGACTGTCCTGGAATTCCCTCTCTGGTGGGTCGACCAACAGCATCTGGAGTGCAAGAGGGCAGCTGACCTCTACCAGAAGAGATGTGGAGGCTTTGGAGAGGAGGTAACGGAAAAATTGACCCAGGGATGGTGCCCTGGTATGGAGGGCATTAGCTCCGAGGAAAGAAGTCTACAAGAGAGAGAGTGGATAGGCAGAAGCTTTTCCCCCCCTTAGTCAATTACGCGGGGGAGCCACAGGTTTAGGTGTGAGGTAAAAGGTTTAACGGACGTGCTCCAAACCTGCACCGACCCCCTCCCCTTCTGGGGACCGTATCCCTCTATTCCCATGCTCTTCATCAATTTGTGAAGACACCCCTTAAAACTCACTGCCGTATCTGCTTCTGTTCCCTCCCCCAAGTTCCAGTATTCACCACCCTCTGTGTAAAAATATCTGCCTTGTACATCTCGCCCCTCCGCATCTTAAACCTGTGGCCCCCCCCACGTAATTGACTCTGGGGGGGGAAAAAGCTTCTGATTATCCACTCTGTCCCTTATAAACTTCTACCAGTTCTCCCCCCCGGCCCACCTCAACCTCCAGTGAGAACAAACCAAGTTTCTCTCCTCGTAGCTAATGCCCTCCACACCAGGGCAAACATCCTGGGAAATCTTTTCTGTAACCCCCTCTCCGAAGCCTTCACAGCCTGCTGGTAGTGTGGGGCAACCCAGAATTGAACGCTATATTCCGAGTACGGCCTGGCTAAGGTTCTATAAAGCGACTTGCCAATTTTTAAACTGGCCGAGGAAGGCAAGCATGCCATATGCCTTCTTACTACCTTTTGACAGCACAGGAAACAGGCCCTTCGGCCCAAAGAGCCTGCGCCGCCACCCTGATCTTCCCACCTCTACCCGTGATCCCTGTCCATGTTTATAGATCTATGGATTAAAGACCAAACTTGAGTCAATTTAGGGATAATTTGTTTTGCCAATTAGCCTAAGAGTACATCTTTGGGATGTGGGAAGAAACAGGAGCTCCTGGAGAAAACCCACGCAAGCACAGGGAGAATGTGCAAACGCCTACAGACACACATCCATGTATCTGCACAGCAACAGCGATAGTCACTGAGCTGTCGTGTTGCCCATCAAATGGTCTGGGTCAAGCGTACACTAATGGCGTGAAGCACTAGGACATTCTCAAAAAATAGATCCAAGAGCAGCCCTCACACGACCCAGCGCGTGTACGCCCCTCGTTGGGCACCTGCTTCGAGTGAGACCCAGAAAGGTGGTTAGTTCGGGCGAGAGAATGTTCGACGACGTGTGGACCAAAAGAGAATAGAATTTTTATTTATTTACAATGTGTTTCTTTAGCCAGTTGGCAGGCAGGAGGGTGAAACCAGTCGAGAAATAATGCACAAAGTACACCCCTGATAATCAACCTCCCAATCCCCAAGGTCGCTTGGACACTCTGGGAATCGACATCAGTTCTGTCCCCGCCGTGCGGCGCTCCCTCGGCGCCGAGCCTCCCCGCCGTGCGGCGCTCCCTCGGCGCCGAGCCTCCCCGCCGTGCGGCGCTCCCTCGGCGCCGAGCCTCCCCGCCGTGCGGCGCTCCCTCGGCGCCGAGCCTCCCCGCCGTGCGGCGCTCCCTCGGCGCCGAGCCCTCCCCGCCGTGCGCGCTCCCCTCGGCGCCGACCTCCCCGCCGTGCGGCGCTCCCTCAGCGCCGAGCCTCCCCGCCGTGCGGCGCTCCCTCGGCGCCGACCTCCCCCCGCCGTGCGGCGCTCCCTCGGCGCCGAGCCTCCCCGCCGTGCGGCGCTCCCTCGGCGCCGAGCCTCCCCGCCGTGCGGCGCTCCCTCGGCGCCGAGCCTCCCCGCCGTGCGGCGCTCCCTCGGCGCCGAGCCTCCCCAAGCACCGACACAGTTGAGGCATGTGTGCCGAGGGAGGGTAATGGATGTACTGGCCGTAAGCCAGTCCCGGAGGTGGGGGAAAGAAAAGGGGGTCCTTTGAACTCCAGTGTTTTCAAACAGCACCGATATCTGGTTCTTTTCCAGCCCCGGCGTAAACCTGTCCGCTGGTGATAGGGGTACGGTCACGAGGCAAGTCCGAGCACACCCCACCCAGGGGGCGAGTTGTAGCCGTGACCCCTAAAGGTCAGGGATATCGGAGAGGATCATGGGAGAGCCAAGCTGGAGTTCCTGTTGGAGCGATTCCATATCGGCCGGGTTCATCCGGTGGACCTCCAGCCAATCGGCAAGAAGCGAGGCCGAGAGAGGGGCAGAGTCAGCCTGGCTGTAATGGAACAGAGAAACATGGGGTTAGATACAGAGTAAAGCTCCCTCTACACTGTCCCCCCCATCAAACACTCCCAGGACAGGTACAGCACTGGGTTAGATACAGAGTAAAGCTCCCTCTACACTGTCCCCCCATCAAACACTCCCAGGACAGGTACAGCACGGGGTTAGATACAGAGTAAAGCTCCCTCTACACTGTCCCCCCATCAAACACTCCCAGGACAGGTACAGCACCGGGTTAGATACAGAGTAAAGCTCCCTCTACACTGTCCCCCCATCAAACACTCCCAGGACAGGTACAGCACGGGGTTAGATACAGAGTAAAGCTCCCTCTACACTGTCCCCCCCATCAAACACTCCCAGGACAGGTACAGCACGGGGTAGAATGGCGAGTAACAGCTCCCTCTACTCTGTCCCCCCATCAAACACTACTCCCATGACAGGTACAGCACGGGGTTAAAACTCTCTCCTTCCTTCTCACTCCCCAATCTCACCTGTCGTGATTCTCTGCGACATGTCAAGATTGGTTGAGGAATTCTTCCAGATATAATCCCACTCCGTACCCAGCACCGCTGCCCTTCGAGTGACGGGAGAATAATGGCGGCAAGATGTCTTTGACCTACGGAACCAAGAAAGAGACCACACGCACACAGTGGGCGAACAGAACAGAGAGAGAGAGAGACACACACACACACACACACGGTGAGCGACACTGCGATCAGCCTCAGGACTCCAGGCTAAAGGTGCTGAACCTCTCCGGCTGGTACACCAGCAAACAGAGTGGCCGGAGGCTCACATAACAGCGTGACGTTGACACAGGAAAAATGAATGAGGGCAACTGATGGACCCCCTACAAACCCCCTCCCTATCTCTGTACCTCCTCCAGGCCCCCTACACCCCCTCCCTATCTCTGTACCCCCCTCCAAGCCCCTCCCTATCTCTGTAAACCACCCTCCAGCCCCCCCTACACCCTCCCTATCTCTGTAACCTCCTCCATCCCCCTACACCCCCTCCCTATCTCTGTACCTCCTCCAGCCCTCCTACACCCCCTCCCTATCTCTGTAACCCCCTCCAGCCCCCTACACCCCCTCCCTATCTCTGTAACCTCCTCCAGCCCCCCTCACCCCCTCCCTATCTCTCTAACCTCCTCCAGCTCTCCAAGATCTCCGCGTTCCTCCAATTCCAGCCTCTCGAGTGTTCCCCCTTCCCCCACCTCCCGATTCCCATCACTCCGTCCCTGGCGGCGGGGCCTTGAGCTCCCTGGGGAAGGTTCCTGAGCTCTGGAATTCCACTCCCTCTGGACTACGAGCTAACTTTTGGATCATATGTCCCCTCTCGGGGATGCCTGTCTTTGAGACGCTACGGACGCCTCACCCGTCCACAACCCAGCGTGAGCTCCGTCCGCCACCCCTTCCCGCCCCCGCCCAGGGCCAGATCATGCACCCCTCACCTGTGACTTCGATAGCTGCTGCGTCACCGTGTTGACGTCCAGAGGATCTTCTCTCGCACCCTCCGAGGGAGCGGCGGCGAGCGGGCCAGCGCAAGGCCCCAGGCCCTGGGCCCCGGGCTCTTCCCCTGGGCGCCCGGGGAACGCCGGCTCCTGGGGGGGGGCCAGCGGTGGGAAGGAGGCACCATCCTGGGGGAAGGGGCCGGGCGCGAAGCCGCGCTCAGGCCCCTGGCTGCCTCCTGCGGCCCAGCCCGCCTCCAGGAGCAGTGGGGGGGCTGCCCCGCCCGGCCCGGCCCAGGGGAGCCGAGGGGGCGGCTGGAAGGGGAAGCGGGGCGCTGAGGGGAGCTCGGCTT
This sequence comes from Sphyrna mokarran, assembly GCA_024679065.1. NCBI lineage: Eukaryota > Metazoa > Chordata > Chondrichthyes > Carcharhiniformes > Carcharhinidae > Sphyrna > Sphyrna mokarran. The sequence goes on from JAGIQG010000160.1 coordinate 60,625, forward strand.
TGGGGGCGGCCGGGGCCTCGCTCAAGCCCGGCCTGAGGCCTGGGGGAGGCCCGAAGCCTAGCGCAGTGCCCAGGCCGGGGCCTATGCCTCCGCCGGGCCCCATGCCTGAGGCGGCTTGGAAGTCAACAGTAGGCCCCGCTTCCAGGCCTGCGCTAGGCCCAAAGGCCACGCCAGGCCTGAGGCCCATGGCGGGCCCGAAGTTGACACTAGGCCCCAGGCTTGAGGCGGGTCCGGCGTTCGGAGCAGGCTTGGGCAGCTCGGGCGGGGGCCCCGGCTCGGCCCAGGTCGGCAGGCCGTCGATGCCGCCGTTGCCCCCTTCCCCCGCCTCGGGCCTGCCGCGCCCCTCCGTCATCTTTATCCACCGCTCCAGCAGGCTCTTGTCGCCCTGGCTCAGCACCACCCCGCCCAGCACGTCGCCCTCCTTCAGCTCCCGCCGCTCCCGCTCCCGCTGCTTGCGCTCGCGCTCCTTGGCGCGCTCCTGCCGCCGCCGCCGCTTCTCCTCGCGCTCCCGCTGCCGCTCCTGCGCTGTGATCGAGCGTCGGGGCTCCGCGTGCTCCGGAATGGAATTGGCCATTTCTGTAAGGGGGGGGGGGTGGAAAACAACAGAAGTGACGAGGGATTATTGTAATCGTGGCCTGGGGAGCATCACCGCAACAGCGATCACAATTTAACATTGATAAATTCGATCTGATTTGATTATGGTCCTGTATATCGGGATACAGTATTGCTTCTTGCGCGCTATACAGACAAAGCATACTGTTCATAGAGTACAGAGGGGATCTGTGCCCCCTCGTTATTTTATAGACCTCTATAAGATCAGCCCTCCAGAGAAAAACGTCCCAGTCTATGCCAGCCTCTCATCAAGTCCCCGGTAGCATCCTAATAAATCTATTCTGCTCTCTTTCTAGTTTAATAATATAGAACATAGAACATTACAGCGCAGAACAGGCCCTTCGGCCTTCAATGCTGCGCCGACCAATTAGGAAAAAGCAATGCCCCTCCAAACTAAACCATTCCCTTCTCTTCCATATACTTATCTACTAACCTCTTAAACACCACCAAACTTGGCGCATCTACAACTGCTGCAGGCAGGGCATTCCACTCCCGAACCACCCTTTGGGTAAAGAACCTACCTCTGATATCCGTCCTATAACTATCACCCCTTAATTTAAAGCTGTGTCCCCTCGTGCTAGCTTTCTCCATCCTAGGAAAAAGGCTATCACTGTCCACCCTATCTAAACTCTAATCATCTTATATGTTTCAATAAGGTCTCCTCTTAGCCGCCTTCTTTCTAACGAAAACAACCTCAAATCCCTCAGCCTCTCCTCATACGACCTGCCCTCCATACCAGGCAACATCCTGGTAAACCTCCTCTGTACCCTCTCCAATGCCTCCACATCTTTCTTATAATGCGGGGAACAGAACTGCACACAATACTCCAAGTGCGGCCGCACTAGAGTTTTGTACAGTTGCAACATGACGTTGCGGCTCCGAAATTCAATCCCTCTACCTATAAAAGCCAAGACTCCATATGCCTTCCTAACAACCTTCTCGACCTGACTGCCTACTTTCAGGGATCTATGCACATACACACCAAGATCCCTCTGTTCATCTAGACTACTAAGAATCCTACCATTTGCCCTATACTCTACACTTTTATTATTTCTGCCATAGTGCATTACCCCACACTTTTCCACATTAAACTCCATTTGCCACCTCTCGGCCCAGCTCTGCAACTTGTCCAAGTCTCTCTGCAAAAACATTCCTTTCGTATAATCGGGTGAGCAGACTGTACACGGTATTTCCAGTGTGGGCCGTACCAACGTCTTGTACAACTTCAACAAAAGACCGCGCGACCCGCCCCAACCCGGCTGAGCCTACGAGCGCACTCCCAATGACAGGCCAGCCAACCCAGGCAACCGGAAGCCAGACGAACTCCCTGACGGCCCATCGCTGCGACCCGCCAGTTCGCTCCGGGGGCCTACCGGCCCCGCGGCCGCGGCCCGCCTGCGCCCCGCCCCATGTTAGTAGTCGGTGGGGGAGCAGGGTCGGCACAAATGGGGGGGGGGGGAGAGAGAGGAGAGGGGCGGGGGCCGTCGGGGCCGCCGAGCCCCTGCGATCCCCCATTCCGCCACACCGACCGCTACCCTCGCCTCCCGACAGTGGTCCTGTATTCGACGTTCTGACCAATGAAACCAAGCATTGCCGAATGCCTTCTTCACCGCTCTGTCCACAAGGAGCTATGAACCTGTACCCTCGAGATCTCTCTGTTCTGTAACTCTCCCCCGACCGTTAACTGAGTAAATCCTGCCCTGGTTCAATCGACCAAAATGTTATCATCTCCGCATTTATCGAAATTAAACTCCGTTCGTCAGCCCACTGGCCCCAATCGATCAAGATCCCGAGATCATTTTCCCCACTGTGCCCCCAATCTTGGTGTTGTCTGCAAAACGTACTAACCGTGCCCCCTATATTCTCATCCAAATCATTAATATAGACAACAGTGGGCCCAGCACCGATCGCTGAGGCTGGTCACAGGCGTCCAGTTTGAAGAACAACCCTCTACAATCACCCTCTGTCAAGAAGCCAATTTTGTACCCATTTAAACACCTCACCCTGGATCCCGGGAGATTTAACCCTCACGCAACATATGATACTCTGCCAAAGGCCTTGCTAAAGTCCACGTAGACAACATCAACTACACTGCCCTTGTCTACCTTCCTTCAAAAAACTCCATTGTGTTTGTGAGACATAATTTTGTACTCGCAAATCCATGCTGACCGTCTTTAATCTGTCTCTAAATGCCTGTAGTTCCTGTCTCTCAAAATACCTCCCCACAATTTACCCAGCACAGACGTGAGGCTCACTGGCCCGTAGCTCCCAGGTTTTTCCCTCTAGCCCTTTTTAAACAGCGGCACAACACTTCCCCCTCTCCAATCTTCAGGCACCCCACCCGTGACCATCGACGATTCAAATATCTCGGCTAGCAATTTCCTCCCTACTCTCCCACGGCGTCCTGGGACACACTTGTACGATGGCTTGCCAAGTTTGCCTGTTGAGAGTTACCTCCTGGGATTTACCCACTGTCCGACTGTTAAGACCAGAGTTGATTTATTATTGTCACGTGTACACTCTCTCTCCGTACCGACTGTGCCCCCAGGAACGCTGCCCCCACCGCCGCCGACTGTGCCCCCAGGAACGCTGTCCCTTCACTGACTGTATCCTTCTGGAACACCGTCCTTTCACCGACTGTATCCCCCCGGAACACCGTCCCTTCACTGACTGTATCCTTCTGGAACACCGTCCTTTCACCGACTGTATCCTTCTGGAACACCGTCCTTTCACCGACTGTATCCTTCCGGAACACCGTCCTTTCACCGACTGTATCCTTCTGGAACACCGTCCTTTCACCGACTGTATCCTTCTGGAACACCGTCCTTTCACCGACTGTATCCTCCCGGAACACCGTCCTTTCACCGACTGTATCCTCCCGGAACACCATCCCTTCACTGACTGTATCCTTCTGGAACACCGTCCTTTCACCGACTGTACCCCCGGGAACGCTGCTTCCCCTGCCGACTGTATCCTCCCCGTACACTGACCCTTTTCACGACTGTACCCCCAGGAACGCTGTCCGCCCCCGCCGACTGTAACCACCAGGACGCTGTCCCCACCCGCCGACTGTACCCCCAGAACGCTGTCCCCCCCGCCGACTGTACCCCCAGGAACGCTGTCCCCCCCGCCGACTGTACCCCCAGGAACGCTGTCCCTTCACTGACTGTATCCTTCTGGAACACCGCCCTTTCACCGACTGTATCCTTCTGGAACACCGCCCTTTCACCGACTGTATCCTTCTGGAACACCGTCCTTTCACCGACTGTATCCTCCCGGAACACCGTCCTTTCACCGACTGTATCCTCCCGGAACACCGTCCCTTCACTGACTGTATCCTTCTGGAACACCGTCCTTTCACCGACTGTACCCCCGGGAACGCTGCTTCCCCTGCCGACTGTATCCTCCCCGAACACTGACCCTTCACCGATTGTACCCCCAGGAACGCTGTTTCCCCCGCCGACTGTACCCCCAGGAACGCTGTCCTTCACTGACTGTATCCTTCTGGAACACCGTCCTTTCACCGACTGTATCCTTCTGGAACACCGTCCTTTCACCGACTGTATCCTCCTGGAACACCGTCCCTTCACTGACTGTGTCCTTCTGGAACACCGTCCTTTCACCGACTGTACCCCCGGGAACGCTGCTTCCCCTGCCGACTGTATCCTCCCCGTACACTGACCCTTCACCGCTGTACCCCCCGGAACGCTGTCCCCCCCGCCGACTGTACCCCCAGGAACGCTGTCCCCCCCCCGCCGACTGTACCCCCAGGAACGCTGTCCCCCCGCCGACTGTACCCCCAGGAACGCTGTCCCTTCACTGACTGTATCCTTCTGGAACACCGCCCTTTCACCGACTGTATCCTTCTGGAACACCGCCCTTTCACCGACTGTATCCTTCTGGAACACCGTCCTTTCACCGACTGTATCCTCCCGGAACACCGTCCCTTCACTGACTGTATCCTTCTGGAACACCGTCCTTTCACCGACTGTACCCCCGGGAACGCTGCTTCCCCTGCCGACTGTATCCTCCCCGAACACTGACCCTTCACCGACTGTACCCCCAGGAACGCTGTTTCCCCCGCCGACTGTATCCTCCCGGAACACTGTCTCTTCACCGACTGTATCCTTCTGGAACACCGTCCTTTCACCGACTGTA